>JARQOD010000993.1:0-114112 GCA_033576555.1 Oophaga sylvatica | reverse complement strand
AGAAAAGTACAGGCCTGCGTTGAAGATAGTCTCAATCGAGTAAGGGATAAACAAGCAGATCGCTACAACAAAAGTGCGCCAGCTGAACCTTTCGCACCTGGTCAAGTCGTACTGAAGAGAAAGAGGAGGTTACACAAACTCGATGATCAATGGGAGAGAGAGCCCTACATCATCCAGAAATCAAGGTTTGACAACAAGAAAACGTGCATAATTAGCAAGGATGGAGGAAGAACGACTGCAACTGTATCCCGGGATCACCTAAAGTTGTGTCCAAATCCATTAAAGCTTCAGGAAGAAGAACCTGTTGTTAATCAGGAAAAGCATGATGAACCAGTCATCCATACGGACTTAGGAGATTTCCCCGCGGATTGGCCCAGAATCGGAGAAGCTGTAATCATTCCTGTGCTTCAATTCTATCAACCACAAGAAGAACCTCTACATTCAGTTGCACCAGTTGTTGCAGTAGAGTCAGTACCAGAGGAACCTGCCCAGCAGAACCTCAACAAGTGGAACCCCAAGAAACGGTACCCCAAGAAGTCGAACCTCAGGAAGAAGTATCCCCTGCAGAAGTCGAGCCGGTTCACCCAGCTCACAGTGTGCTTGCCAGTCCAGTAGCGAGATTAAGGCAATTCTATAATTCGCTTTCACGCAGGCCAAACAGGGAAACTGCTACCTCACAGGTCATTGCACCACGCAGATCAGAACGTAGCACAAAAGGAAACATCCCTGCTAGGTTTAGAGATTAGTTCTACCCTTAGTAAATGTAGATAATTGTTTAGAGTCACTGTACATAAATGTATATATCTTTGTTTATACTATGCTTTATTATATTGTTATTTATTAATCTGTTTTCCCTTTTGACATTGGAACAAGTGAATGGACATTATTTTTACTTGTTTTTACCCCTTTTGAGCATCCTTTTCCAAAAGAGACTGGGACTTTTATGGTTGCTCAATTCCGCAATTCCTCATTGTGCTAATGTATAAAGTTATTTATTTACCGTTATGCAACCGTTCAAGAGTGCCTTACCTCCTGCAAAGGAAGAGTTAATTATACAATGTTTTATTGTTATTTGTTTTTTGTATTTCAGCCCCGTAGTGCTGAATTCTGCTAGGGGGAATGTGGAGCCCAGCTGTGACTGAATCCACATCTTCCAGAAGGGTGCACTGATAGAAGATCCCACTAGAGGTCATTATACACATACACACACGCAGCTCATCCTAAAGGACCAGCAGAGGGAGCTGTGATAAGCATATAAAAAGAAGTTTAGTTTCAGTTTGCCTCAGAAGAGGAGAAGACTCAGTCAGGCTGCTAGGAGAGCAGAGCAGCTTGCTGCAGCTCAGTTCCGTTCAGAGCTCAGCTCTGTGCAGAGTATGTTTAAGTGGAGTCTAGTAAGAGTGACACATGGAAGTCACTCCAGCCTAGTCAGAGCTGAATTTAGAAGTGTGACTCTGAGGAAAGCGTGCCGACGCTTAAAGAGCGGCGAAGAGGCAGCCCACCAACTGCCAGCGTGTGTGATCGTGTAAGGATCCAGGTAGCCGAAGGCGAGTGGAAGTTAATGAGACAGAGGAGCCTTAATAGCTCATCTCAGCAAGAAATACCGGACAACGGGGTCCGAGCCTATAGGGATGTAAGGTTCTGTGTACATGTTCCTGAAACTCAGTTTGTTCGTCAGCCATTTTACTTTCTGTCTTGCTGCAGCTATCTTGCCCTCAGTCAGAATGGAGTTTCCAGCTTGCATGTTCCCGCCCTGATTTTCTCCTTTGCTTCTTAAGCAGCCACAGCTGAGCAATCAGTGCTTCAGAATCTAGCCTGCAGTGAACCTGTGACCTGACTCCTAAAGCCTTGGACCCTGTACTCCAGCTATTCCTACTGAGGAACTCTGAAGCACTTGTGGACTCTGAACCCTGCTCTTTGAAAGACCCACGTTTGCATGGACTTACGGTAACAGAGAAGAAGATCCTGAACCTGTTGTGGAGAGTGATTGCTGAGCTTAGATTACTCTGGCCTGCTGTGTCTCCTGCCTCTGTGTCTGCAAACTGTGTGACTATTTTTGCCAACTTGTATGAAGGAATACAAGACTTTCTATATCAAACCTGTGTCTCATGTATTTTCATCGCACCCAAGCACAAGACACTATATGAACTGTACTACATACATTACAAGATTCTGAAGCCAAATGTTAGTGTCTGCTGGGTCTGGAAAGGCTGTGTCTGCTGTAACTGTGGATATCGGATGTCCGGTTGTACTTTCTGTGATGACAGTGGTTGTGACTTCTCACAACCATTCCAGGTGAGCAATTCCCTTAAGTGTTTTTTTTTCTGCAGTGTTACCACAGGTAAACACTATTGTTTTTTTTTTTCTTTTCTCTTTTTTGTCTGCTGTAACTGTGGATATCAGATGTCCAGGTGAACTTTCTGTGATGATAGTGGTTGTGACTTCTCACAACCATTCCAGTACTCCTGTCTTAAAAGATCTGGAAAATGGAGGCCCGCATAAAG
Source organism: Oophaga sylvatica (assembly GCA_033576555.1). Classification (NCBI taxonomy): domain Eukaryota; kingdom Metazoa; phylum Chordata; class Amphibia; order Anura; family Dendrobatidae; genus Oophaga; species Oophaga sylvatica. Next base: position 111,611 of record JARQOD010000993.1, on the reverse strand, counting down.
GAACTTTGCGGAGTGACTGATAATATCCTTACAGATTTGCAGAATATAAAGACCCGTTTTTCAAGCCTACAGGACCTCACTAATCACAATTTGCAAGTGTTTGGACAGACTGCCCAGGATTTGCGAGCCAGGATTGAGGTTCTAGAGGAGCGAGTCCAGACTCCTGCCGTAGCCCCGAGTTCTGGGATTCCCAAGTTGCCCCCTTTTCGTTTTGGCGGTGAACGTGAGAAATTCAGGGATTTATTAATCAATGCAATCTTTTTTTTTCTGCACATGCTTCACAATTTCCCACTGAACGATCTAAGGTGCTTACTATAATTATGTTGCTTACCAACAAGGCTTTGATGTGGGCAAACCCTCTGATTGAGACTGAGGATGATTGTTTGAATCACCTTGATGCTTTTATTTCAGCCATGGGGCAGGTGTTTGATGACCCCAATCGAGGTGCAACAGCTGAAGCAGCCATGTTAGCTTTGCGCCAAGGTAAGCACTCGGTAGCTGAATATGCCTTGGATTTCAGGAGATGGGCCCTTGATACCACCTGGGACAGTTCCGCCAAAAAATCTATTTTTCGAAAGGGGTTATCTCCACTGATTAAGGATGAACTTGCTCGTGCCGACCCTCCCACTGCGTTAGGTGACTTTATTAACTACTGCATCCGTATTGATACTCGTCTGACTGAACGCAGGCAAGAGAGATGGTTCGAAAGCAATCGCACTAACCTTTTCCTACCTTCCTCTCTAGCTAAGGAACCTTTGAGTAGGATTACACGGGAACCTGAACCTGAACCCATGCAGGTAGACTCTTTACAACGACGGGTTAGTGATGCACGCAAGGAACATCGTTTTAAGGAGAATCTATGTTTCTATTGTGGTAAGTCAGGGCACTTCATTATAAACTGCCCCAGCCGTTCTCGTAAGACTACTGCAGCACTCATTCATTGTGAGTGTTGCGAGAGGGGATCTGTCAGGTCCGAGCCTCAGGCTCCAGAGAGATCTGCAGCAACAGATCTTGATTTCTCGGACTTAAACTCCGTTACCTCTGAGGACGTTGACTGTGTAAACGCTGCCATTTTTCAAGTTTCCTCAGCGGTGTCCCAGCTGAGTTGTAAGAAAAACAATTCTCATTGCTTTCTTTCCATCAAACTCTGGGTTGACTCAGCTTGGGTGTCTAGCTCTGCTATGATCGACTCAGGGGCAAGTGGAAATTTTATGGATGTCTCCTTTGCTCTGAAACAGGGGATACGTTCAGTGAAGAAGGCTACTCCAGTACAGATGGAAACTGTGGATGGCTCCCTGCTGACCTCTGGACCAGTGGAACAGGAAACAGAGCCTTTGAAGGTTCTTATGGGTAAAGATCATCAAGAGAAACTGTCCTTTATGCTTATCTCTTCTCCCCACTTCATTATAGGGCTACCATGGCTGCAGGCTCAGAATCCTACCATTAACTGGGAGACCAAGGAATTACACTTTCCAGAGAAACAGATGAGTCCAAAAGTTTCAGCTTGCTCTGTTCCTAAAGGAACCATGTCAGTCCCTGAACTACCAGCTGTATACCAGGACTATGTGGATTTATGTGACAAGAAGAACGCTGACCAGCTTCCTCCTCACCGTCCATATGATTGTCCAATTGAATTATTGCCTGGAGCAGAGATACCTTTTGGTAAGATCTACCCCCTGGCGGGGCCCGAGCTAAAGGCTTTAAAGGATTACATAGACGAAAATCTAGGAAAAGGGCTTCATACGCCCCTCTTCATCTCCTGCAGGTGCACCCATCTTCTTTGTAAAGAAGAAAGATGGATCTCTGAGACCATGCGTAGACTATAGGGAGCTCAATAAGGTTACTATTAGAAACCGTTATCCATTGCCTTTAATCCCTGAGTTATTGGAGAGAGTGCGACATGCCAAAATTTTCTCTAAACTAGATCTTCGTGGGGCCTATAACTTAGTCCGTATTAGACCTGGGGATGAATGGAAGACTGCATTCAGGTCACGCTATGGACACTTTGAATATCTAGTCATGCCTTTTGGTCTGAGTACCGCCCCAGCCACTTTCCAACACTTGGTGAATGACATCTTCAGGGATCTCCTAGATACATTTGTGGTAATTTATTTGGATGATATTCTAATTTTTTCTAACTCCACAGAGGAACATCATGGACATGTGAGTTTGGTCTTGGAACGTCTAAGACAAAATCATCTTTACATCAAACTTGAAAAGTGTGAATTCCATAGGACCGAAATTCAATTTCTGGGGTATGTACTGTCTACACAAGGAATTAGTATGGATGGAAGCAAAACCCAAGCCATCAAGGATTGGCCAAGTCCTAGAAATGTGAAGGAGGTACAGCGCTTCATCGGGTTTGCCAACTTCTATAGACGTTTCATTAGAAATTTCTCTGAGGTAGTGTCACCTATCACCCAACTTACCCGGAAAGAGTCTAGGTTCTCCTGGACTCCCCAAGCCCAGGAAGCATTTTCCCGTCTAAAAGATAAATTTACCACTGCACCTATACTAGTACATCCCAACCCCGAGCTTGCCTTCATAATAGAGGTGGATGCTTCAGACTGTGCCGTTGGAGCTATACTCTCTCAGAGAACAGGTGAGAAGAATGTCTTGCATCCCTGTGCCTTCTTTTCCCAGCAGTTGTCTTCGGCTGAGAGGAACTACGATGTGGGCAATAGAGAGTTGTTGGCCATTATTGCCGCCTTCAAAGAATGGAGACACCTTCTTCAGGGAGCTGCACAGCAAATAGTCGTCCTGACAGACCATCGTAACCTTGAGTTTATCAGGTCGGCTAAGTGCCTGACTCCTCGCCAGGCTCGCTGGAATCTTTTCTTAAACCAATTTAATTTTATCATTTCTTATAGACCAGGATCGCGCAATGGAAAGGCTGATGCACTCTCTAGGATTTACTCAGCAGAGACAGTCCAATTACTCCTCCTAAGACTATTCTTCCTGACTCTAGATTCCTAGGAGTAATTCATAATGAAGACCTACTTAAGGACATCAAGGAAGCATACCATGCGGATTCCTTTTTGGCACAACCCCAAGGGACGTAAGTCTTGTCTTTAAGAATGGTGTGTGGATTCAGGGACAACGCCTGTATATTCCTGAAACAGTCAGATTGAGAGTATTGCAACTCATTCACGATTCCAAGATAGCTGGGCATAGAGGAATTCTAAAGACACAGGAATTTCTCTCTCGTTTCTTTTGGTGGCCCACTTGCAGGAAGGATGTTTTAAACTATGTCACTTCATGTGAAGTCTGTGCAAGATGCAAAACACCTCGCTCCTCACCAACTGGTCTGTTACAGCCTCTTCCCACCCCGTCCCGCCCGTGGGGATCCATTTCTATGGACTTCATTGTGGAGTTACCAACCTCTCAAGGGAAGAACACCTTCTAGTGGTGGTTGACCGTCTAACAAAGGCAGCTCATTTTATCCCTTGTGTCGGCTTACCCACTGTAAAACAGACATCAGATTTGATGATTAAAGATGTGTTTCGCTTACATGGAGTACCGGATGAGGTTATTTCGGATCGAGGGGTGCAATTCACATCTAGGTTTTGGCAAAATTTCTGTGCAGCATTGGACATTAAAGTAAACCTTTCTTCTGCTTTTCATCCCCAGACTAATGGACAGACCGAACGAACCAATCAAACCCTGGAGCAGTATCTCCGCTGCTTTATCTGCCACCTACAGGATGATTGGGTGGATCTACTTCCATTAGCTGAGTTTTCGTATAACAACTCTCAGAGTGCCTCCACTAAGCAGTCTCCTTTTTACTCTAATCTAGGTTATCATCCTAACATTCTACCACGATTTCCCATAGAAACGCCTTTACCAGCAGTGGCTGAAAGAATCACGTCTTTACAGAAGAATATGGATCTTCTAAAGGAGAATCTGGAATCGGCTCAGGAAAGGTACAAGAAAGCAGCAGATAAATTTCGTAAACCTGCACCAGCTTTCAAGGTAGGAGACTTGGTCTGGCTGTCAACCAGAAATCTTAAGTTAAGGATTCCATCGTCTAAGTTGGGACATAAGTACATTGGACCCTATAAAATTAGTAAAATTATAAGTGCCGTTGCTTGTCGTCTTCAACTACCCAGAACTATGAGAATCCACCCTGTCTTTCATGTATCCCTACTAAAGGCTGCGACACCCAATACGTTTCCTGGACGTTCTTCTCCTTGCCCTGACCCAGTGCTAGTCGATGGTCAGGAAGAATTTGTGGTGGAAAGGATTTTAGATTCCAGGTTGTATAGAAATCAGTTACAATATCTGATTAAATGGCAGGGCTACCCAGTGGAGGACAACTCATGGGAACCAGTCAATAACGTTAATGCTCCTCGCTTGCTCCGTCAGTTTCATCAGAGGTACCCACACAAGCCTGGTCTGAGGTCATCCGGAGGTTGTCCCTAAGGGGGGAGTAATGTAAGGTTCTGTGTACATGTTCCTGAAACTCAGTTTGTTCGTCAGCCATTTTACTTTCTGTCTTGCTGCAGCTATCTTGCCCTCAGTCAGAATGGAGTTTCCAGCTTGCATGTTCCCGCCCTGATTCTCTCCTTTGCTTCTTAAGCAGCCACAGCTGAGCAATCAGTGCTTCAGAATCTAGCCTGCAGTGAACCTGTGACCTGACTCCTAAAGCCTTGGACCCTGTACTCCAGCTATTCCTACTGAGGAACTCTGAAGCACTTGTGGACTCTGAACCCTGCTCTTTGAAAGACCCACGTTTGCATGGACTTACGGTAACAGAGAAGAAGATCCTGAACCTGTTGTGGAGAGTGATTGCTGAGCTTAGATTACTCTGGCCTGCTGTGTCTCCTGCCTCTGTGTCTGCAAACTGTGTGACTATTTTTGCCAACTTGTATGAAGGAATACAAGACTTTCTATATCAAACCTGTGTCTCATGTATTTTCATCGCACCCAAGCACAAGACGCTATATGAACTGTACTACATACATTAAAGGGATCTTCACGACCCATTAGGAGAACACCGGAGTTCCTGGAGGACTACAAGTCCCAGAAGTACCACAGAGCTGATACGTAATAGGATCAGGAAGACAGAGTCCGGCGAGCAGGTATCTGCAAGTAGAGACTGTGTACTTTCAGTGAGAAAGTCCGATCACAAGATCAGCCAGGTGCAAGACGGAGACCAAGTTAGACCTAGCTACAGGCAGGTCAGGACTTTATCAAATAAAGGCAGAGGACAGGAGGCCACACACCTACCGAGTGGAGGAACCTGGATGTGCACCCTTCACCCTACAGTGCTCCGGGGAAGTGCCTGAACATCTGCAGTAAAGGTACCAAAATTAATTTATGTGTGCGTCTCCCTCATTATCCCTGACCGCCGGGTCCCTATCTGTCCTGCACCTCTGCACATCTATCTGCCCTGGAAGGATACAGTCTTACCTGTAGAAGGCTTACCATCTAGCTGCAAAACACCATCCCTTCCAGAGGACCTGCACAGCAGCGCTGGTCACCCTGACCAGGTACTACAGGTGGCGTCACGACAAACTACACAAACATTCTATCATCCCCTGTTAAAATCCCCTTTTCAGTGAGCCCCAGGGCCACAGACCGAGCTGTGCTACCCGTGACGTTTCCCATAGACATCAACGGGCTCGGTGCCGAGTACCCCATAACCCTGGTGTGTGCGGCTCACAATCACATCCAAAGCTGCATCCACTATTATGTTGCTTTAATGTAAGTTCACAGTTTTCAGAAATTATCATTTTTCCATTTGCTGCTTGTTCTGTGTCTGCAAAGCTAAATCTGGTCTTGATGGGGTTGTCCCATCTGTGGCCTTCAGGAACGCACCGCTCTTCTCGGTTCTCCTACCTTTCCAGGCGCGGCGCTGGGTAGAGATGGCTGAAGGCAGCATAAATCGTAGCCCCGCCGCACGTAGCCCACCCTCAGCTGGGATGACGTGGCTGAAGGTAGAGTCGGACTTGTCTCGTCTCCGTCCCCAGCCAGAACTTCCAAGTTTATTTTCTCTGAAACGTTGGAGCGAGAGCAAGCAGAGAATAATATACCTGCTGCAATCGTGCGGCCGTGCTGTGATTCATGTCTGCACTGCCATCATGTCAGCGCTGCCTATATGTTTAGGCTGCAGGACATTTACCTGTGCCTTGGTATTAAGACTTTTAGATTTTCTGTGCACAGTTCCCTGTCTGTGGTGTCCCAGACGTCTCCTGGCTGCTTGCGGCTTCCAGTACCTCAGCTACAAGTCTGCTATGGCTTCCATTACCTCAGCTACAAGTCTGCCTGCGGCTTTCATAACCTCAGCTACAAGTCTGCCTGCGGCTTCCAGTACCTCAGCTACAAGTCTGCCTGCGGCTTCCAGTACCTCAGCTACAAGTCTTTTATGGCTTATAGTACCTCAGCTACGAGTCTGCCTGCAGCTTCCAGTACCTCAGCTACGAGTCTGCTACGGCTTCTAGTACCTCAGCTACAAGTCTTCCTGCGGCTTCTAGTACCTCAGCTCTCCATAACTAACCTGTGGGTTTCATGTCAGTGGACAATAGACAGCTTACATCATCAGGAAGAGCTGACACTAAGCACCAGAACTGGCCCATTTCTGAGGAGGGCTGAGAGATTCTCTTATTAGTCTGGGAAAGGCCCAGTATCAATGGACACAGCTGTATTCTTTTTCTTAGCTGGTTATTAAAATACTGGTGAGCAAGGGGACCATATGTCAATATTTGGGGGGTCCCATCATTTTTGAGAACTAAATAAGGCAAAGCAGACAGCTGGGGGCTGATATTAATAGGCTTGGAAGGTTCATGGATATTGTTCTCTTCCAAGCATAAGACCAGGGCCCAGCTGTCTGCTTTCCCTTGGCTGTTTTTTTAAAAATAGGGGGACCCCATGTTGTTTTTTCATTTTTTTTTATTTATTAACACATCCACTAAACTACACACGCAAGGCAATGCTCCACTCCTTCACTTGGACCTCCGCAACCTGGTTCAAAATTATTATTTTTTATTATGTCTCATGTTATTTCCCTATCCACATTTGTTTGCAGGGTAATTGTCTTTTTCTTACCCCCATTTTGCTTCCTTTTTCAGCCCTTACTACAACCATTTTACAGCCATTTTACAGCACCAAGATTGGGTTTAATTTGACGTACCAGACAGTATTCGGCGGAAGTCCGTTGCAGTATTCGGAGATCCGGGGTAAGAGAGACAGCGCGAGAGACAGAGAGCGAGAGAGAGAAAATTTTGCGGCTCAAAAGTCTGGGCCCCTGTTGCTTTCAATGGGGTTGAGGTTCTGGTTGAAGTCTGGGTACAGTTTTGGAAGCCGAACCAAACTTTGGACTAAAGTTCGGCTGAACTCAACGAACCCAAACATCCAAGGGTCGGCTCATCCCTAGTCTCATGGACAGAGTGGTGTATCTAATCCTATCCTGTGTGATACTGTCTGCAGAGCCGTGTATCTAATCCTATCCTGTGTAATACGGTCTCCTGAGCTGTGTATCTAATCTTATCTAGTGTGATACTGTCTGCTGAGCCGTGTATCTAACCCTATCCTGTGTGATACTGTTTGCTGAGCCGTGTATCTAACCCTATCCTGTGTGATACTGTCTGCTGAGCCATGTATCTAACCCTATCCAATGTGATACTGTCTGCTGAGCCGTGTATCTAATCCCATCCTGTGTAATACTGTCTCCTGAGCTGTGTATCTAATCTTATCTAGTGTGATACTGTCTGCTGAGCCGTGTATCTAACCCTATCCTGTGTGATACTGTCTGCTAAGCCGTGTATCTAATCCTATGCTGTGTGATACTGACTGCTGAGCTGTGTATCCAATCCTATCCTGTGTGATACTGATGCTGAGCTGTGTATCTGAGCTGATCCCTGTGATACTGATGCTGAGCTGTGTATCTGAGCTGATCCCTGTGATACTGATGCTGAGCTGTGTATCTGAGCTGATCCCTGTGATACTGATGCTGAGCTGTGTATCTGAGCTGATCCCTGTGATACTGATGCTGAGCCGTGTATCTGAGCTGATCCCTGTGATACTGATGCTGAGCTGTGTATCTGAGCTGATCCCTGTGATACTGATGCTGAGCCGTGTATCTGAGCTGATCCCTGTGATACTGATGCTGAGCCGTGTATCTGAGCTGTTCCCTGTGATACTGATGCTGAGCTGTGTATCTGAGCTGATCCCTGTGATACTGATGCTGAGCCGTGTATCTGAGCTGATCCCTGTGATACTGATGCTGAGCTGTGTATCTGAGCTGATCCCTGTGATACTGATGCTGAGTCTGAGTGTAGTATCTGAGCTGATCCCTGTGATACTGATGCTGAGCGTGTATCTGAGCTGATCCGTGTACTGTGCTGTGATGAGCTGATCCCTGTGATACTGATGCTGAGCGTGCGACTGTCTGGATCTGAGCTGATTTTCCGCGTCCTTCTGACTGCGGATTACTCCGATGACTGAGCTGTGTATCTGAGCTGATCCCTGTGATACTGATGCTGAGCTCGTGTATCTGAGCTGATCCCTGTGATACTGATGCTGAGCGTGTATCTGAGCTGTCCCTGTGATACTGATGCTGAGCCGTGTATCTGAGCTGATCCCTGTGATACTGATGCTGAGCTGTGTATCTGAGCTGATCCCTGTGATACTGATGCTGAGCGTGTATCTGAGCTGATCCCTGTGATACTGATGCTGAGCCGTGTATCTGAGCTGATCCCTGTGATACTGATGCTGAGCGTGTATCTGAGCTGATCCCTGTGATACTGATGCTGAGCTGTGTATCTGAGCTGATCCCTGTGATACTGATGCTGAGCGTGTATCTGAGCTGATCCCTGTGATACTGATGCTGAGCCGTGTATCTGAGCTGATCCCTGTGATACTGATGCTGAGCCGTGTATCTGAGCTGATCCCTGTGATACTGATGCTGAGCTGTGTATCTGAGCTGATCCCTGTGATACTGATGCTGAGCCGTGTATCTGAGCTGATCCCTGTGATACTGATGCTGAGCGTGTATCTGAGCTGATCCCTGTGATATGCTGTGCTGAGCTGTGTAGATCTGAGCTGATCTGGTGATCTGATACTGAGCTGTGTATCTGAGCTGATCCCTGTGATACTGATGCTGAGCCGTGTATCTGAGCTGATCCCTGTGATACTGATGCTGAGCTGTGTATCTGAGCTGATCCCTGTGATACTGATGCTGAGCTGTGTATCTGAGCTGATCCCTGTGATACTGATGCTGAGCTGTGTATCTGAGCTGATCCCTGTGATACTGATGCTGAGCCTGTGTATCTGAGCTGATCCCTGTGATACTGATGCTGAGCTGTGTATCTGAGCTGATCCCTGTGATACTGATGCTGAGCCGTGTATCTGAGCTGATCCTTGTGATACTGATGCTGAGCCGTGTATCTGAGCTGATCCCTGTGATACTGATGCTGAGCCGTGTATCTGAGCTGATCCCTGTGATACTGATGCTGAGCCGTGTATCTGAGCTGATCCCTGTGATACTGATGCTGAGCCGTGTATCTGAGCTGACTCCCTGTGATACTGATGCTGAGCCGTGTATCTGAGCTGATCCCTGTGATACTGATGCTGAGCGGCGTGTATCTGAGCTGATCCCTGTGATACTGATGCTGAGCCGTGTATCTGAGCTGATCCCTGTGATACTGATGCTGAGCCGTGTATCTGAGCTGATCCCTGTGATACTGATGCTGAGCTGTGTATCTGAGCTGATCCCTGTGATACTGATGCTGAGCCGTGTATCTGAGCTGATCCCTGTGATACTACTGATCTGATGCTGATGATGCACGTGTATCTGAGCTGATCCCTGTGATACTGATGCTGAGCGTGTATCTGAGCTGATCCTGTGATACTGATGCTGAGCGTGTATCTGAGTGTCCCGTGACTGATGACTGAGGCCGTGTAATCTGAGCTGCTCCCTGTGATACTGATGCTGAGCTGTGTATCTGAGCTGATCCCTGTGATACTGATGCTGAGCCGTGTATCTGAGCTGATCCCTGTGATACTGATGCTGAGCAGTGTATCTGAGCTGATCCCTGTGATACTGATGCTGAGCTGTGTATCTGAGCTGATCCCTGTGGTACTGATGCTGTGATGATACAGGGGTACCATGGCTGGCACAGATTATGTGGCGGTCGCTGCTCTGCGTCCGGCTGGTATTTTCCGCGTCCCTCCTCCTGGCGGATTATCCCCGATGAGCCGCGTCTGGATGGAGCACGGATGGTGGATAAATCCTCCCGTACTCGTCACTGTCACAGCCCCGCAAATACCAAGCTTTATATAGAAGTATCACGGGTGCATTTATCCGAGGCTACGAGCGCCCCGGGACCGTCCCAAATGTTACACATCAATATTCGTGTCTGCTCGTCTGTGTAATACATCTTATTGTGATCTTTACAGCCTTGTCCTCCAGTCACATCCAGAGCTGCATGCACAATTCTGATCCATAGCAGTAAGCCCTGAATCTAGCGGACCTCACATAGCACTGATGTCCCTGCAGAACCACAACGACAGCCATTATCATCATCTCCATCATTATCATGACTACAATCCTCATAATCATTACCATCACCAGCAATCATCACGTACAGCACTGGATATACAGAATATGCCATGGGGGCTCAGTGTGCGGCCATCCGGGCAGCGCTGGGCTTTCTGTACATGCTGCAGCTCGCAGGTCCTCCCTCCTGCTGCAGGTCACAGGACCTCCCTCCTGCTGCAGCTCACAGGACCTCCCTCCTGCTGCAGCTCACAGGGCCTCCCTCCTGCTGCAGCTCACAGGACCTCCCTCCTGCTGCAGCTCACAGGACCTCACTCCTGCTGTAGCTCACAGGGCCTCCCTCCTGCTGCAGCTCACAGGACCTCCCTCCTGCTGCAGCTCACAGGACCTCCCTCCTGCTGCAGCTCACAGGACCTCCCTCCTGCTGCAGCTCACAGGACCTCACTCCTGCTGCAGCTCACAGGACCTCCCCTCCTGCTGCAGCTCACAGGGCCTCCCTCCTGCTGCAGCTCACAGGACCTCCCTCCTGCTGCAGCTCACAGGACCTCCCTCCTGCTGCAGCTCACAGGACCTCACTCCTGCTGTAGCTCACAGGGCCTCCCTCCTGCTGCAGCTCACAGGACCTCCCTCCTGCTGCAGCTCACAGGACCTCACTCCTGCTGCAGCTCACAGGACCTCCCTCCTGCTGCAGCTCACAGGGCCTCCCTCCTGCTGCAGCTCACAGGACCTCCCTCCTGCTGCAGCTCACAGGACCTCCCTCCTGCTGCAGCTCACAGGGCCTCACTCCTGCTGCAGCTCACAGGGCCTCCCTCCTGCTGCAGCTCACAGGACCTCCCTCCTGCTGCAGCTCACAGGGCCTCCCTCCTGCTGCAGACACAGACCTCTTGTAGGGGGAGGCTGGGACTAAGGCCGGGGTCACACATGGGAGAAGCATAGAAATACATGCAGCCACACGCTCCGGTCCGAGTGCCAGCGGCAGTGCCGGGTGTTCATGTGAGAGACTCGTGCGAGTTTCTCACATGTGTGACCCCGGCCTAAGACGACGTTGTGGCAACAAAGGCATTGTTAGGAAGTTGTGACGTTTCATATATTTATGTTACTGTGTGATATAAGGTAATGTCAATTTTTCCCCTTATGGCCGGTGTCGTGTGTTCAGTTCTCCTACGCTCTATGCCTATGGCCGTCCCTGGGAATGTGACAGGTCTGTCCACCAGGGGAACCAGACAGTGATAGGGATACAGTTTACTTTACACTAGGGATGACACAGTTAATAGAGTTGGGATTAGCCCACAGTGTGGGAGGGGTTAGATGAGGTTTTATAGAAATGTTTTCTGGGTTACAGTCAGTTAGTTCAGAGTCCAGGACTCAGACAAGTCCTGGGTGGAGTGGAGAGCAAGGCTGAACACAGCAGAGCTAGCAGGTCACAGCGACACTTGAAGCAGGGGTCCGGGCGTGTTTGCTGTTGGCCAGAACTGAGTTCTCATTGCCCTGAAGCCCCTCTTCTAAACATCAGTCTAGGTGGAGTGTGTTACTCACTTTTGGTCCGGCAGCCTTTGTTACTCCCCGTCCATGGGAGCGGATCCGGCTACAAACAAGACAGAGACCTTGGGTTCGGGTAGCAGATCCGACTTTACTGCGCAAGTCATTTAGACCAGGCTGCAGAGTATTGATTAGGACAAAGTCTCTTTTTAGTGATGTTCCCTGGGTTTTGTGCTCCATCAGTCCTTGTCCCTGTCCTGAGACCCACCATCCTCACCCCACTCCGTCACCCGGCTGACATCTTCCTCTACTGGACCTTACGCCCCGGACTGTCCCGGCATCCAGACGTGACCGAAGCTGAGGCCTCATTCATCTAGGAAACTTATACTGACCGGACCCGTTCTCACCTGCTCGCTCTGCTATGCTCAGCCTTGCTCTCCACTCCACCCAGAACTTGCACCTGTCTGAGTCCTGGACTCTGACCACACTGTCTCACTAAACTGAGTCTGGCTCCCTGCAACCCACAAAACACTTTCCATAAAACCTCATCTAACCCCTCCCACACTGTGGGCTAATCCCAACTCTATTAACTATCTCATCCCTAGTGTAACGTAATCTTCATCCCTGTCTCTGTGTGGTTCCCCTGGTGGAGAGACCTGTCACATTCCCAGGGACGGCCTTAGGCATAGCGCGTAGAAGAACCAAACACACGACACCGGCCATAGGGATAACATATAACATTACCTTTTATCACACAGTAACATAAATATATAAAATGTCACACACCTTCCTAACAATGCCTTTCTCGCCACGACTTCGCCTTGGTCCCGGCCTCGAATACACGCGCATTGTGCATCCTTCATGTAACCAAACATCAGAATCTAGAGCTCCGTTATCTGACATTTCCCACTTTTCATTTACCTCTGAACTCCCCATACTGTATATAACCGTCATGTCCTGCGGATTACAACATTTTACAGCTTCTATATAAAGGTACAAGAACATTCTTTTCATTTAATTTCACTGCTGTAACATCATGATAAAAGCTCCGCCATAGTGACACCGAAGCCTCGCACAATGCACAGAGCGTAAAAAACCAATATGACAAGAAGTATCAGCTCCGTATTCTGTCACATGTGAAACGCTCCTTTATTACTCTGTGTAGCGCTACAGACGTTATCAGCCGACATGAAGAAGCATTGGCGGATCTTACCTCTGTGCGCCCAGGGAAGATACCACGGGCAGGAAACATTAACATAAGTCCCAGGAACTCCATCAGGCCAGCAAGCGTAATCATCAAACGTTCTGTTACAAAACCTTCCTGCAGAGAAAAAAGAAAGGAAAAAGTACAACAAGAAATAAAATCAAAAGTAAAAAATCTCTGACAGATAAAGAGTATATCATCATACAAAGGAATGGAATTGTGTGTGGTTTTCTATAGGGGCAGTATTATAGTAGTTATATTCTTGTAATTAGGGGCAGTATTATAGTAGTTATATTCTTGTACATAGGAGCAGTACTATAGTAGTTATATTCTTGTACATAGGGGCAGTATTATAGTAGTTATATTCTTGTACATAGGGGCAGTATTATAGTAGTTATATTCTTGTATATAGGGGCAGTATAATAGTAGTTATATTCTTGTATATAGGGGCAGTATTATAGTAGTTATATTCTTGTACATAGGAGCAGTATTATAGTAGTTATATTCTTGTACATAGGGGCAGTATTATAGTAGTTATATTCTTGTATATAGGGGCAGTATTATAGTAGTTATATTCTTGTACATAGGAGCAGTATTATAGTAGTTATATTCTTGTAATTAGGGCAGTATTATAGTAGTTATATTCTTGTACAGAGGAGCAGTATTATAGTAGTTATATTCTTGTACATGGGGCAGTATTATAGTAGTTATATTCTTGTACATAGGAGCAGTATTATAGTAGTTATATTCTTGTACATGGGGCAGTATTATAGTAGTTATATTCTTGTACATAGGGGCAGTATTATAGTAGTTATATTCTTGTACATAGGGAGCAGTATTATAGTAGTTATATTCTTGTACATAGGAGCAGTATTATAGTAGTTATATTCTTGTACATAGGGGCAGTATTATAGTAGTTATATTCTTGTATATAGGGGCAGTATAATAGTAGTTATATTCTTGTACATAGGAGCAGTATTATAGTAGTTATATTCTTGTACATAGGAGCAGTATTATAGTAGTTATATTCTTGTATATAGGGAGCAGTATTATAGTAGTTATATTCTTGTACATAGGGGCAGTATTATAGTAGTTATATTCTTGTACATAGGGGCAGTATTATAGTAGTTATATTCTTGTACATAGGAGCAGTATTATAGTAGTTATATTCTTGTACATAGGGGCAGTATTATAGTAGTTATATTCTTGTACATAGGGGCAGTATTATAGTAGTTATATTCTTGTACATAGGGGCAGTATTATAGTAGTTATATTCTTGTACATAGGGGCAGTATTATAGTAGTTATATTCTTGTACATAGGAGCAGTATTATAGTAGTTATATTCTTGTACATAGGGGCAGTATTATAGTAGTTATATTCTTGTACATAGGGAGCAGTATTATAGTAGTTATATTCTTGTACATAGGGCAGTATTATAGTAGTTATATTCTTGTACATAGGGGCAGTATTATAGTAGTTATATTCTTGTACATAGGGGCAGTATTATAGTAGTTATATTCTTGTACATAGGAGCAGTATTATAGTAGTTATATTCTTGTACATAGGGGCAGTATTATAGTAGTTATATTCTTGTACATAGGGAGCAGTATTATAGTAGTTATATTCTTGTACATAGGAGCAGTATTATAGTAGTTATATTCTTGTACATAGGGGCAGTATTATAGTAGTTATATTCTTGTACATAGGGGCAGTATTATAGTAGTTATATTCTTGTACATAGGGGCAGTATTATAGTAGTTATATTCTTGTACATAGGGGCAGTATTATAGTAGTTATATTCTTGTACATAGGAGCAGTATTATAGTAGTTATATTCTTGTACATAGGGGCAGTATTATAGTAGTTATATTCTTGTACATAGGGGCAGTATTATAGTAGTTATATTCTTGTACATAGGGGCAGTATTATAGTAGTTATATTCTTGTACATAGGGGCAGTATTATAGTAGTTATATTCTTGTACATAGGAGCAGTATTATAGTAGTTATATTCCTGTACATAGGGGCAGTATTATAGTAGTTACAGTTAGGTCCATATATATTTGGACAGAGACAACATTTATTTAATTTTGGTTCTAGACATTACCACAATGAATTGTAAACAAAACAAATCAGATGCAGTTAATGTTCAGACTTTCAGCTTTCATTTGAGGGTCTCCACATTAAAATTGGATGAAGGTTTAGGAGTTTCAGCTCCTTAACATGTGCCACCCTGTTTTTAAAGGGACCAAAAGTAATTGGACAGATGAAATAATTGTAAATAAAATGTTCATTTCTAGTACTTGGTTGAAAACCCTTTGTTGGCAATGACTGCCTGAAGTCTTGAACTCATGGACATCACCAGACACTGTGTTTCCTCCTTTTTGATGCTCTGCCAGGTCTTCACCGCGGTGGTTTTCAGTTGTTGTTTGTTTGTGGCCTTTCTGTCTGAAGTTTAGTCTTTAACAAGTGAAATGCATGTTCAATTGGGTTGAGATCAGGTGACTGACTTGGCCATTCAAGAATATTCCACTTCTTTGCTTTAATAAACTCCTGGGTTGCTTTGGCTTTATGTTTTGGGTCATTGTCCATCTGTAGTATGAAACGACGACCAATCAGTTTGGCTGCATTTGGCTGGATCTGAGCACACAGTATGGCTCTGAATCCCTCAGAATTCATTCGGCTGCTTCTGTCCTGTGTCACATCATCAATAAACACTAGTGACCCAGTGCCACTGGCAGCCATGCATGCCCAAGCCATCACACTGCTTCCGCCATGTTTTACAGATGATGTGGTATGCTTTGGATCATGAGCTGTACCACGCCTTCGCCATACTTTTCTCTTTCCATCATTCTAGTAGAGGTTGATCTTGGTTTCATCTGTCCAAAGAATGTTCTTCCAGAACTGTGCTGGCTTTTATAGATGTTTTTTAGCAAAGTCCAGTCTAGCCTTTTTATTCTTGATGCTTATGAGTGGCTTGCACCGTGCAGTGAACCCTCTGTATTTAATTTCATGCAGTCTTCTCTTTATGGTAGATTTGGATATTGATACGCCTACCTCCTGGAGAGTGTTGTGCACTTGGTTGGCTGTTGTGAAGGGGTTTCTCTTCACCATGGAGAGTATTCTGCGATCATCCACCACTGTTGTCTTCCGTGGGCGCCCAGGTCTTTTTGCATTGATGAGTTCACCAGTGCTTTCTTTCTTTCTCAGAATGTACCAAACTGTAGATTTTGCCACTCCTAAAGTTGTAGCAATTTCTCGGATGGTTTTTTTCTGTTTTTGCAGCTTAAGGATGGCTTGTTTCACCTGCATGGAGAGCTCCTTTGACCGCATGTTTTCTTCACAGCTAAACCTTCCAAATGCAAACACCACACCTCAAATCAACTCCAGCCCTTTTATCTGCTTAATTGAGAATGATATAATGAAGGATTGCCCACACCTGTCCATGAAATAGCCTTGGAGTCAATTGTCCAATTACTTTTGGTCCCTTTAAAAACAGGGTGGCACATGTTAAGGAGCTGAAACTCCTAAACCCTTCATCCAATTTTAATGTGGATACCCTCAAATGAAAGCCGAAAGTCTGAACTTCAACTGCATCTGATTTGTTTTGTTTCAAATTCATTGTGGTAATGTCTAGAACCAAAATTAAATAAATGTTGTCTCTGTCCAAATATTTATGGACCTAACTGTATATTCTTGTATATAGGGGCAGTATTATAGTAGTTATATTCTTGTACATAGGAGCAGTATTATAGTAGTTATATTCTTGTACAGAGGAGCAGTATTATAGTAGTTATATTCTTGTACAGAGGAGCAGTATTATAGTAGTTATATTCTTGTACATAGGGCAGTATTATAGTAGTTATATTCTTGTACATAGGAGCAGTATTATAGTAGTTATATTCTTGTACATAGGAGCAGTATTATAGTAGTTATATTCTTGTACATAGGAGCAGTATTATAGTAGTTATATTCTTGTACATAGGGGCAGTATTATAGTAGTTATATTCTTGTACATAGGAGCAGTATTATAGTAGTTATATTCTTGTACAGAGGAGCAGTATTATAGTAGTTATATTCTTGTACATAGGGCAGTATTATAGTAGTTATATTCTTGTACATAGGAGCAGTATTATAGTAGTTATATTCTTGTACATAGGAGCAGTATTATAGTAGTTATATTCTTGTACATAGGAGCAGTATTATAGTAGTTATATTCTTGTACATAGGGGCAGTATTATAGTAGTTATATTCTTGTACAGAGGAGCAGTATTATAGTAGTTATATTCTTGTACATAGGAGCAGTATTATAGTAGTTATATTCTTGTACATAGGGGCAGTATTATAGTAGTTATATTCTTGTACATAGGGGCAGTATTATAGTAGTTATATTCTTGTACATAGGAGCAGTATTATAGTAGTTATATTCTTGTACATAGGGGCAGTATTATAGTAGTTATATTCTTGTACATAGGGGCAGTATTATAGTAGTTATATTCTTGTATATAGGGGCAGTATTATAGTAGTTATATTCTTGTACATAGGAGCAGTATTATAGTAGTTATATTCTTGTACATAGGAGCAGTATTATAGTAGTTATATATCTTGTACATAGGAGCAGTATTATAGTAGTTATATTCTTGTACATAGGAGCAGTATTATAGTAGTTATATTCTTGTACATAGGAGCAGTATTATAGTAGTTATATTCTTGTACATAGGAGCAGTATTATAGTAGTTATATTCTTGTACATAGGGGCAATTTTTATTGTAAAAACCAAACAAATACAAATATACTGACATTCCTCCAGTAATACAAAACTAAATTCACTTGGATTGTACATTCATTACATATCCGGATTATACATATAAAATTATCTTAAAGAGTCCATACACCTGGTTGGAAAAAAAAAAAAAAAAAAACCATCATATTTCAACCCAGTGACACATTCTTCCATAACTTAACATTTCCTAATTTTCCTAATGATTTTATCTATCTGGGGTCGGACATTATGTGGTTGACAGCGTCACAGATTTGAGTCGGAGTTATTCTGGTCACCACTGGTCTCCATTTCAGACTCTACCCGAGTGCCCTCAGGTAATGGCTTCCGCTTGGGCGGAGGACAGCCCTCTACGTCCCTATCAAACTCTGCGTCAATTCTTCTAAGGTCATCCTTAAAATCACCGTCAGACTCAGACAGAACACCAAACCTATTAGATAAGTCCATTACACCTGCAGAACTCTGGACCTTCTTCCTGGCTCCTTGGCCAGTGTCATACTCCTTCTCAGGTTTACGGGAGGTCTTGTCCTTTTTCTTCCTTTTAGTCTGAGACACAGATGGTAGTACTGAAGTAATGCCTCCCTGTGACTGCTGCCCCTGAGGGACAACCTCCATACTCCCCTGTGCACCCTCTGAACCCTGCTGCTCTGGTGTCACCTGAGTAGACCCCTGGTGGGCCTCCGGTCTGGCCAGTATTTCCCCTGACAGTAAAGCTGCCTCCTCCAGAATCTCTGCCCCTGCCACCAAATCCTCATCAGGATAGTCCTTACAGATATTGTGCCAGGCGTCAGGACAGTCCCTGTTAGGGTGACCGATCTTCCCACAAAGGTTGCACCTGATGTTCTGGCAGTCTGCAGCCACATGGCCGACCTCCCCACACAGGTTGCACTTCACCACAGTACACGTATTTGCCAGGTGACCCGCCTTGCCACATTTGAAGCACTTACGAGGCTGCCCAGGATAGAAACACACACCCCTCTCCCTCCCAATAAAGAAGGAGTTGGGTAAGTGGGCAGTGATATTATCGCATTGGCGCAGTTTCACCAAAACCCTCCACCCTCCCGTCCAGATACCATCATTGTCTCTGCTTTTGGTGAGGTCAGAGACCAGGTCACAATGCCTCCGGAGCCACACCACAATGTCCTGCGGGGTAACAGACTCATTCCAGAAGATAAGATTAACCGTAACGGTGTCTGGCTTAGAGATAGGAATAAAGCTGAACTTACTCCAGCCCTCAGAGTCTCTAAACTTGGGGAAATTAGACCAGAACCTGTCCAGGTCACTCATGAGCTTAAAGCTGACGTCATAGCCCTGCCTGTCTGGAAGATTAATCACCGCCAAGATGCTGACTGGCGCAATCCCCATCTGGCGACACAAGAGCTCCCTGACCACAAACCTCCTATCTGGCAGATCCTCCTTGGCACCTCCAGAGGTGAAGGACGGAGCACCACGACTCCAGGCATTACTGGGGGGAACCTGCGGGGTCACACTAGGCTGACTGACGGGGTGAGGGTCAGCAGCAGGGGGGCTTCTACACCTTGTGTGCTCGGAATTAAAGGGGGGAAATCACAGACATTGTCATGCACATTGTTATCATCAACATCAATGTCACTATCAGACTGCGCAGCGTCCACCAAAGATACTGTGCTCCCCCAAACCCCCGACCCCTCAGATACAGCGCGGTTATCCCCAGCATCAGAGCCCTGCTGGGCACCATCAGGAACTACCGGCACATGTCCACTGCCCAACTGTTGTGCTTGGCATTCTGAGACCTGTAGTCCCTCTGCTGAAATATGTCCATGCTGCTGCTTGGAATCTGCTGCAGGCGGCTGTGCTAGGCATTCTGAGACTTGTTGTACCTCTACTGGAATGTGCCCTTCATGCTGCTGCTTGGAATCTGCTGCGGGGCTGTTGTGCTGGGCATTCTGTGACTTGTTGTACCTCTGCTGGAATCTGCACTACACGCTTCTGCTTTGGATCTGCCGCAGGCAGTTTTGCTGGGCATTCTGAGACTTGTGGTACGTCTGCTGGGGTCTGCACTACAGGCTGCTGCTGGTGCGGCATTTGCCCCTTTTGGAAGCAGAAACTTGCAGGCTGCAGCACTGGCCGCACCTGCTTCTGGGGTCCACCTGGGACAATGTCTGACCTGGTAGAAAATGAACTCGGCACTCAACTTTAGTATAGTGAGAATAAAGATTTTTATTCACAGTAGTAACACGAAACGTTTCGGTCCTATATCATGGACCTTCATCAGTCACAGATACTACTGGGAAGGGGGTTGATCCACATAGGGAAGAAAGAAAGGGCTGGATATAGCCTGTATTGGTGGGGTGAGATGAGGAAGAGGACAATGCCTCTATTGCACTAGTAACCTGTTGTGAAGGAGTCCGGCAGTGAGGATAGGTCTCTGCATTGGACGCGGTGTCCACCGCTAGTCTGAGCCATTATCTTTCCCTGGCGGTCACATGCAGTTTTTCGCGATATCTGCAGTGACTGCTGGGTAATCCCGGCCGTAAACCAGTCCGATGACGTCACCGCCGGGGAAGCAGGTAATCAGCTGTGCTGCGCCGGGATGACAGTGCCTCTGCCTGTCTATTCTGATGTAGCAGAGCTGGATCGTCGTGGGACACTCGTTACTATGGACTGCGTCGGACAGGTGGTATACTGCTGTTTTTTTTTTTCATTTTTTTACAGGAGATCGATGGCGTCGCAGGATGAGACTGTAATAAAAGTAATGAAAACTGTGTTGTGTTTTTTATTAAATTAAAAAACTTTTATGAACATTCACCCGTCCGGGTACATCAACAATTTAACTATTTACATACAGGGACCCTGTCCGGGTTATTTATAATTCTTTGGCAGGGGTGTTCCAGGTACCACCTGGTACTCTTCTGATGCTTGCCAAACATCCGAGACACCAAGGACCACCAGGACCTGATGACGTCGTGTGGCCTGTACAGTCAAGTCGTGACCCGCTATCTGTGTCTGTGTGGCCACCTCTTTCATCTCCCTCCGGGTCTGGAGCCCTATGTCCCGGACTGAACGAACCCCAGGGGGCCTAACAGGCGCCGGGTACGGGCCAGCTATCATTATCATGTCCATAGCTGGGGCTGCTGAGGAGACCACTGAGGGAGGCTGGGGAGATTTACGGCGTGGGGTGGGCACTTGTGCAGAGGCCTGGATGTGGGAGGCTGAAGGCTCCGAGGGTCTCACAGGTTCCTGACACTCTGGGGAGTAGGGGTCGCACCTGGTAACATTTAGGGCGTACCATCCATTGTAACCCCAGTGTCGGGTGTAAGTCACCAAGTCTCCTGGCAACAGGTCCCTCCCCGGGTGTCCTTCTGGGAGGTGAGTCTCCACGTCCCGCCGGGTCACAAACACTTCTAAATAAAGTCCAGGCTCCTGGATGAAGCCCCAACCACCTTTTAACTTAAAGTTCCGTACTGCACCCTTACGCCGCGGCTCCCACAGGGTTCCTTTATCTTTTCTCATCCGGTCCTTATCTGCCCGGTCCTTCTCCAGGTGACGTTGCCGAAGCTTTTGGGATTCTCGCTGCTCCCTTTGTCGCTCTGCTTCCCGCTCCCGACGTCTCCACTCTTCCTCCTGACGCCGGTTGTAATTCTCCTCCACCAGCATCTCCATGTCTCCACCATCAAACTGCAGCTTACGATGTCCGGTTTGCGGCAGCTCTCCTGGCGCCCGACAGTCCTGGCGGCGCTCACCTGCGGAGGAAGCAGCCGGCTCTGGAACAGATGACAGTCGGGGCTCCGGTACAGACAGGTAGACCTCTGGTGCCTGCGCGGCCTCCTTCATGAGGACGGGTGTCGCTTCTTCTGTCTCAGCGACGGGGGCAGACAGCGGGATCTGGGTGCTGCCGGTGCAGCGTTTTTTGCAGGAACGGGTGCCTCCACTGCGACAACGTCAACCGGATCACATTGCAAGGGCTGGGATGCCCGCACGGACTCCTCTACTAGAACGGGTGCCTCACCTTCCGGTACAGACACTTCAGGTAAGAGGGATTGGCGCCGCTCCAAGTTTAGTTTTAGGGCACGCCAGCTGGCTTCCATCCTGGCGACCTCCTCCCGGTGCCGGGCCAGGCCTCTTAGGGTATCCTCTGCTTTTTGCAGCGTAGGAGGGTTTCCAGGCCGGGTGCCCAACGGTGGTTCCGTGGCGATCGGGTCGCTTCCGTGGGGGAAGAGCTCTGACTGCTCCATCCCTTCCCACTTCTGCTCGTGTCCATTAGCCATCTCTGCCAAGTCACATGTGTCATTAGCATCTGGAGAGGGCCCCTCTTTTGTAGTGAGGCGGGACCTTCGTGTTAGTTTCCGCACACTGAGGAGGATGAGGAGGCGGAACTCAAGAGCTGTGGGGCACGATCTTACATTGCAGTACCATTTAGAGTGGTCGGCCATCGTTTTCGCGCCACTGAGTGAGTGTACACCCACGAAGAGCACGCCCTTCTTCTTCACCAGTGCCTCGTCGTGACGCAGATATGGCGGAAAAATGGCAAATACATTCTCTGATGATTTTAGCAATTCTCAAGCACAAAACCAGTTCAATTCAGGCACACAGGACTCGCTTATAGCGAGCTACAGAATCCTGTTCGTGACGCCCAAGTTGAGTCGCACAGAGCCAGAGGTTTTGGGGGTACTCGGCACCGAGCCCGTCGACTTCTATGGGGTATGTCACGGCTTTACCCGGCAATTGAATCAGAGTCTTATTTTACTATGTAGAAGTGTATAAACTATAAATATATGTATATATATATGTCAAAAGAAAAAGCAAACCAGCTCACCAATTACCACAACAGGTGCACGGAACGACGTCTGACGAACGTCCAGGGAAGTCCAAGAAAAAAGAGATGTTCCAGCTCCTTAAAATTCAAAATTTTATTCGTCCATTCGATATAAAAAACAGAGTGGTAAATGCTCCATGGAGGAAGCCGCATACAGCAACGCGTTTCGATCAGTTGATCTTCATCAAGGCTGCTATACATATGTGAAACATGCAGACTTATATACAAGTCACAGACCAATGAAATTCCAAATTGACAATCACATGATAGACTAAAGGTCCTGGAAGGTAAATTGCGATCACAAATAATCAAAAGGTCCTTATAAGACAAAAAATTGACATCATTAAAATTACAAAAAAACAATAAAAGAACACATCAACAATATGGCGAGAGATCTTGATCAATAATTATAATGATACATTAACTCGTTTCTTTTATTTAATCCATTTGGATATCTCGTATTTAAGGTAAAAGATCCAAAATGCTTCCCTAGTCAGCAGATGTCTAGCGATATCCCCACCTCGCACAGATTTAGTGACTCTTTCTATGGCGCTAACCTGGAAAGACGTAGTATTACGATCATGAGAAACAATGAAATGTTTGGCAGCCGCCGATACATTTCGATTTGGATTGGTAGTATTTCCAATATCAGATAAATGCTCCGAAATCCTTGTTTTTAATTTTCTAGTTGTGCACCCCACGTATGACAGGCTACAAGAAGTACAATTAATCTTGTAGACCACATGCGTTGAATTACAGTTGATATACTGTTTAATGTCATACTTAACAGATTGGTTATTATTACTAAAGGTTTTGGTGATTAGTGCATGTTTGCATGTCCTACAATTACTTACGCCACATTTGAAAAAGCCCTTAAATTTTAACCATGTGTCACTTTTGATTTGAGCGTGAAACATGCTGGGCAAAACCCTATTACCTATAGATGGAGCTTTTCTAGCTATAATGTTTACACCTGGTTGTAAAATTTCACATAAAGTGTCATCTTCATATAAGATCGGTAGAAATTTATTGATAATCTTTTTTATTTCTCCAAATTGGGGGCTGAACTGCAGACTAACAAAAGAACGATCGCAAAATGGATCGCCATTTGGCGATTGTGATACTTCCGAGTTGATCAGATCGTCACGTTCCCTCTGGGTCGCAATTCGCCGAGCTCTATCATCCAACGCGGATAATTCCTGTTAATCAATTTGTCATCTACCATTTTAAACTGTTCCTCCAAATTAGTCTGTGAACTACAATTTCTCTTAATTCTAATATACTCGCCCAGAGGAATAGATTTGATCGTATGCTTTGGATGACTACTACCGGCATGCAAAATGGTATTACCCCCAAATGGTTTGATATGTGTTTTAGTACAAATAATTTGTCCCTCAATTCCACATAAATCTAAATCCAAAAATGACATAAGACTGGAATGGTGTCTATTCGTGAAACGAATATTGAAATTATTATTTTCAATGTAATCAATAAACTTCGGTATGGCAGACACATCGCCACCCCAAATGATTAGGATGTCGTCGATGTATCTGCCATACCAGACCAAAGAATCACAAAAAGGATTTTCCGCAGAAAATATGTAATTAAATTCCCAAAAGGCCATAACAAGATTGGCCAGCGATGGTGAAAATTTGGCACCCATCGCTACTCCAGTACGTTGTAAAAAAAATTGATTATCAAAAGTGAAAAAATTATGAGTAAGGAGAAAAAAAGTAACCTGCAAAAGAAAATT
Source organism: Oophaga sylvatica (assembly GCA_033576555.1). Classification (NCBI taxonomy): domain Eukaryota; kingdom Metazoa; phylum Chordata; class Amphibia; order Anura; family Dendrobatidae; genus Oophaga; species Oophaga sylvatica. The sequence continues at coordinate 87,104 of JARQOD010000993.1, read as the reverse complement.
AATTAAGTCATCAGAATATTGACTGAACCTTTGTAAATGAAATTGGAGCGCTGTCATAGCAATATGATGTGGAATACAGGTATAGAAAGAAATAACGTCGCAGCAAAGCCACGTGAAACTAGGACTCCAAATTCTACTTGAAAACATTTTAAGGACATCTTTCGAATCTTTAATGAAGCCAGGAGTCCTGCGCACCAGGGGTTGTAGAAGAGAGTCCACCCATTCTCCCAAATGTTCATTAGATGAACCGATGCCCGAAACAATTGGTCTCATCGGAGGGATTTTTTTCTCCTTATGAATTTTCGGTAACCCATGCATAATGGGAAGTATCGGATGTGAGACTTCTAAGTATTCCGCTTGCTTCTTAGTTATCACTCCCAAAGTGAGACCCTCTTTAATGATATTATCAGCTTGGGATTTGAATTTGATAGACGGATTACTGTCAAGTTTCTCATAAGTGTCTCTGTCTTGTAAAAGTTCCATAATTTTATCATGATAATCATTTTTATTCATCACAACAACCACTCCACCTTTGTCTGACATTTTAAATAACAATTTCAGACATATTTCTCAACTCCTCCAAGGCTGTTTTGTGATTATAAGACAAATTTGGTTTATATTTGTGACCTTTTTGGCTTTTTACATTATTGTGCAACTTTCTTAATTCTCTTTCAACTATTTCTTGGAATTTATCCATATTTTCAGATCTGGATTGAATTGGATAAAATGATGGATTTTTTATTTTGAACTGAGACACAGAAATTCTTGGATTAGACGACTCATTCGATTCTGATGATAGATTCTGTAATATATTTAATGAAACTTGTTCCTAAAATCCAACTCTGCAAACTCATTAACAGAAGGAGACAAAATTTCCTGATGGTCATCTTCACAATTTTCATGAAAAAAATGTTTCTTGATAGTGAGATTTCTAATGAATTTATTTACGTCCAGAATAGTTTGAAAAAGGTCAAAATTTTGATCAGGCACAAAATTCAAGCCCAGAGATAGAACTTCACGCTGCATATTCGTCAAAGTAATAGAAGATAAATTCAAAACATTTCTGTTCTCTTTCACTTGAAAAAACTTTTTTCCGACGTGTAATCATTCCTTGGTCCTTTGCGATGTTTCCTGTCCCCCCGCCTTTTGCGTTTTTTGAATGGCGGTAATTATTGCTGGAACTAGTAGAAGGGACATCATTCAGTGATACGTCTGAAGCACTAAAATTGTTATCAGACGATTCAGGTTCAGATGATGTGAAAAAAACATGTGGTTTATTGGTTGGCTTATTCCGAGCATGGTTGCGTTTCAAAATGGATCTCGGAGTTCTTGGTGTATACTCCCATTTGCCCCATTCATAGACTTTATTCATGGAGTAGTCTTTAGTATCTCGTGCAAACTTGCGTTTTTTTCGGTCCATTATTTCTTTCTCCAAAATAGATACTTTGTCCTGAACTTTGGTCAACGCAGAATCAAATTGTGTCATGTTCTTAAATTCAATTAGAGCAGTATTGATTGTATCCATTTGCTCTTGCACCTCTTTTAGTTTAACATCTTCATATTTTACAATTAACTTCATGAGGTTGGCAGAACATGTACTCAAAATTTGGTTCCATTCAACATTGAAGTCCTCAGAAAATACACATGTTCGGGATTTTTTTAATACGCAAACCCCGCGGTATCATTTCTTTCATGAGATAGTTTTGGAGCGTAGTTTGATCCCACCAGAGTCTAGTTTCAAGCAGCATCAGCTGCTCCAATTTGTCCACAGTGGTATTAAGATCTGGTGTGTCATCAAGAGCATTGGGATCATTGGAAAAAACTAAAGCAGTTTTCTTGGTTCTGTCCTTAAAAAGATTGGTAGCCATATTGTGAAAAAAATGTGTAAAATTACGGCAACCAACATCAATTGTAAAATACAAATTGTGGAACAAATCTTGTGAAGAGCATATGGGAGCACGGTAAAGAATCACATAGGCAAAAGAAAAAGCAAACCAGTTCACCAATTACCACAACAGGTGCACGGAACGACGTCTGACGAACGTCCGTTGGTTGCCGTAATTTTACACATTTTTTTCACAATATGGCTACCAATCTTTTTAAGGACAGAACCAAGAAAGCTGCTTTAGTTTTTTCCAATGATCCCAATGCTCTTGATGACACACCAGATCTTAATACCACTGTGGACAAATTGGAGCAGCTGATGCTGCTTGAAACTAGACTCTGGTGGGATCAAACTACGCTCCAAAACTATCTCATGAAAGAAATGATACCGCGGGGTTTGCGTATTAAAAAAATCCCGACATGTGTATTTTCTGAGGACTTCAATGTTGAATGGAACCAAATTTTGAGTACATGTTCTGCCAACCTCATGAAGTTAATTGTAAAATATGAAGATGTTAAACTAAAAGAGGTGCAAGAGCAAATGGATACAATCAATACTGCTCTAATTGAATTTAAGAACATGACACAATTTGATTCTGCGTTGACCAAAGTTCAGGACAAAGTATCTATTTTGGAGAAAGAAATAATGGACCGAAAAAAACGCAAGTTTGCACGAGATACTAAAGACTACTCCATGAATAAAGTCTATGAATGGGGCAAATGGGAGTATACACCAAGAACTCCGAGATCCATTTTGAAACGCAACCATGCTCGGAATAAGCCAACCAATAAACCACATGTTTTTTTCACATCATCTGAACCTGAATCGTCTGATAACAATTTTAGTGCTTCAGACGTATCACTGAATGATGTCCCTTCTACTAGTTCCAGCAATAATTACCGCCATTCAAAAAACGCAAAAGGCGGGGGACAGGAAACATCGCAAAGGACCAAGGAATGATTACACGTCGGAAAAAAAGTTTTTTCAAGTGAAAGAGAACAGAAATGTTTTGAATTTATCTTCTATTACTTTGACGAATATGCAGCGTGAAGTTCTATCTCTGGGCTTGAATTTTGTGCCTGATCAAAATTTTGACCTTTTTCAAACTATTCTGGACGTAAATAAATTCATTAGAAATCTCACTATCAAGAAACATTTTTTTCATGAAAATTGTGAAGATGACCATCAGGAAATTTTGTCTCCTTCTGTTAATGAGTTTGCAGAGTTGGATTTTAGGGAACAAGTTTCATTAAATATATTACAGAATCTATCATCAGAATCGAATGAGTCGTCTAATCCAAGAATTTCTGTGTCTCAGTTCAAAATAAAAAATCCATCATTTTATCCAATTCAATCCAGATCTGAAAATATGGATAAATTCCAAGAAATAGTTGAAAGAGAATTAAGAAAGTTGCACAATAATGTAAAAAGCCAAAAAGGTCACAAATATAAACCAAATTTGTCTTATAATCACAAAACAGCCTTGGAGGAGTTGAGAAATATGTCTGAAATTGTTATTAAAATGTCAGACAAAGGTGGAGTGGTTGTTGTGATGAATAAAAATGATTATCATGATAAAATTATGGAACTTTTACAAGACAGAGACACTTATGAGAAACTTGACAGTAATCCGTCTATCAAATTCAAATCCCAAGCTGATAATATCATTAAAGAGGGTCTCACTTTGGGAGTGATAACTAAGAAGCAAGCGGAATACTTAGAAGTCTCACATCCGATACTTCCCATTATGCATGGGTTACCGAAAATTCAAAAGGAGAAAAAAATCCCTCCGATGAGACCAATTGTTTCGGGCATCGGTTCATCTAATGAACATTTGGGAGAATGGGTGGACTCTCTTCTACAACCCCTGGTGCGCAGGACTCCTGGCTTCATTAAAGATTCGAAAGACTTCCTTAAAATGTTTTCAAGTAGAATTTGGAGTCCTAGTTTCACGTGGCTTTGCTGCGACTTATTTCTTTCTATACCTGTATTCCACATCATATTGCTATGACAGCGCTCCAATTTCATTTACAAAGGTTCAGTCAATATTCTGATGACTTAATTAATTTTCTTTTGCAGGTTACTTTTTTTCTCCTTACTCATAATTTTTTCACTTTTGATAATCAATTTTTTTTACAACGTACTGGAGTAGCGATGGTGGCCAAATTTTCACCATCGCTGGCCAATCTTGTTATGGCCTTTTGGGAATTTAATTACATATTTTCTGCGGAAAATCCTTTTTGTGATTCTTTGGTCTGGTATGGCAGATACATCGACGACATCCTAATCATTTGGGGTGGCGATGTGTCTGCCATACCAGATTTCATCGATTACATTGAGAACAATAATTTCAATATTCGTTTCACGAATAGACACCATTCCAGTCTTATGTCATTTTTGGATTTAGATTTATGTGGAATTGAGGGACAAATTATTTGTACTAAAACACATATCAAACCATTTGGGGGTAATACCATTTTGCATGCCGGTAGTAGTCATCCAAAGCATACGATCAAATCTATTCCTCTGGGCGAGTATATTAGAATTAAGAGAAATTGTAGTTCACAGACTAATTTGGAGGAACAGTTTAAAATGGTAGATGACAAATTGATTAACAGGAATTATCCGCGTTGGATGATAGAGCTCGGCGAATTGCGACCCAGAGGGAACGTGACGATCTGATCAACTCGGAAGTATCACAATCGCCAAATGGCGATCCATTTTGCGATCGTTCTTTTGTTAGTCTGCAGTTCAGCCCACAATTTGGAGAAATAAAAAAGATTATCAATAAATTTCTACCGATCTTATATGAAGATGACACTTTATGTGAAATTTTACAACCAGGTGTAAACATTATAGCTAGAAAAGCTCCATCTATAGGTAATAGGGTTTTGCCCAGCATGTTTCACGCTCAAATCAAAAGTGACACATGGTTAAAATTTAAGGGCTTTTTCAAATGTGGCGTAAGTAATTGTAGGACATGCAAACATGCACTAATCACCAAAACCTTTAGTAATAATAACCAATCTGTTAAGTATGACATTAAACAGTATATCAACTGTAATTCAACGCATGTGGTCTACAAGATTAATTGTACTTCTTGTAGCCTGTCATACGTGGGGTGCACAACTAGAAAATTAAAAACAAGGATTTCGGAGCATTTATCTGATATTGGAAATACTACCAATCCAAATCGAAATGTATCGGCGGCTGCCAAACATTTCATTGTTTCTCATGATCGTAATACTACGTCTTTCCAGGTTAGCGCCATAGAAAGAGTCACTAAATCTGTGCGAGGTGGGGATATCGCTAGACATCTGCTGACTAGGGAAGCATTTTGGATCTTTTCCTTAAATACGAGATATCCAAATGGATTAAATAAAAGAAACGAGTTAATGTATCATTATAATTATTGATCAAGATCTCTCGCCATATTGTTGATGTGTTCTTTTATTGTTTTTTTGTAATTTTAATGATGTCAATTTTTTGTCTTATAAGGACCTTTTGATTATTTGTGATCGCAATTTACCTTCCAGGACCTTTAGTCTATCATGTGATTGTCAATTTGGAATTTCATTGGTCTGTGACTTGTATATAAAAGTCTGCATGTTTCACATATGTATAGCAGCCTTGATGAACATATATATATGTCACAATGACATGTATATATATATATATATATGTATTCTATGTGTGTATATTTTGTGTTTACAATGAAAGAAAGGGTTTTTTTTGTTGCGATATTTTGTTCCCATAGACTTACATGGGACTTCCGGTATCGGAATCGGATATCGACGATATTTAGTGATATCGGCGATACAATTCCGATCCAATATTTTTAGATATCGAGCAGTATCGCTCAACACTAGTCCTGGGATCTCCTCTGCGAGCTGAAGCTCAGGTGCACGTGGCGTCTCCTCCTGGGATCCTGCATTCAGCGATGTCCCCGGCTGCTTGAACCCAGACGTCTCCTTAATTTTCACCTCTGCTGGTTTCATGGCTCCAGGCTCCACAGCACTTTTACTGCTGCCACCTGACTGCGACCTTGTGCGTCCAGAGCTCGCCATGCTGGTCACCACATATTTCTGCTGCAAGTTTTCCTGGAGCGTATGTCTCTCCAGTGAGGTTCTCCTCTGCCTGCTGGAAGTCAGCTGCACACCTGAAGCCGCTGATGGCCTCTCCTGAGCTGCAGGCTGCTTTCCTCCATTCAGCTTCTCACCAAGAGATTTCTTCTGGATTTCTCCTAATTGCACTTCACTTTGCTTGCCTTGGCTGGCCGACTGCTTAACTGCAACTTTCTTACATACAATGGCTTTTCCTTATTCCGTTACTTTACTCACTTTCACAGCTTCATCCTTCTTGTTGCTGCTACTTCCATTCGGAGCTTTCTTTCCATCAGAAATCACTTTAGGATTTGCATCTGCACTAGAAACAGCTTGGGCGCTTCTTTCCAGTGTAGGCCTGGAAGCCTGGGCCTTGCTTGGGAGTTTCCCCGCCCAGGGTGGCCCCTCCCTGGGCTTGCTCCAGACATCAGGAGAGCTACAAACACACAACCTCTCAGCTAGGAGGCAGTATTATAGTAGTTATATTCTTGTACATAGAGGGCAGTATTATAGTAGTTATATTCTTGTACATAGGAGCAGTATTATAGTAGTTATATTCTTGTACATAGGGGCAGTATTATAGTAGTTATATTCTTGTACATAGGGGGCAGTATTATAGTAGTTAAATTCTTGTATATAGGGGCAGCATTATAGTAGTTATATTCTTGTATATAGGAGCAGTATTATAGTAGTTATATTCTTGTACATAGGGGCAATTTTTATTGCAAAAACCAAACAAATACAAATATAATGACATTCCTCCAGTAATACAAAACTAAATTCACTTGGATTGTACATACATTCATTACATATCCGGATTATACATATAAAATTATCTTAAAGAGTCCATACACCTGGTTGGAAAAAAAAAAACAAAAAAAAAAACATATTTCAACCCAGTGACACATCCTTCCATAACTTAACATTTCCTAATGATTTTATCTATCTGGGCTCGGACATTATGTGGTTGACAGCGTCACAGATCTGAGTCGGAGTTATTCTGGTCACCGCCGGTCTCCATTTCAGACTCTACCCGAGAGCCCTCAGGTAATGGCTTCCGCTTGGGCGGAGGACAGTCCTCTACGTCCCTATCAAACTCTGCGTCAATTCTTCTAAGGTCATCCTCAAAATCACCGTCAGACTCAGACAGAACACCAAACCTATTAGATAAGTCCATTACACCTGCAGAACTCTGGACCTTCTTCCTGGCTCCTTGGCCAGTGTCATACTCCTTCTCAGGTTTACGGGAGGTCTTGTCCTTTTTCTTCCTTTTAGTCTGAGACACAGATGGTAGTACTGAAGTAATGCTTCCCTGTGACTGCTGCCCCTGAGGGACAACCTCCATACTTCCCTGTGCACCCTCTGAACCCTGCTGCTCTGGTGTCACCTGAGTAGACCCCTGGTGGGCCTCCGGGCTGGACAGTATTTCCCCTGACAGTAAAGCTGCCTCCTCCAGAATCTCTGCCCCTGCCACCAAATCCTCATCAGGATAGTCCTTACAGATATTGTGCCAGGCGTCAGGACAGTCCCTGTGAGGGTGACCGATCTTCCCACAGAGGTTGCACCTGATGTTCTGGCAGTCTGCAGCCACATGGCCGACCTCCCCACACAGGTTGCACTTCACCACAGTACACGTATTCGCCAGGTGACCCCCTTGCCACATTTGAAGCACTTACGAGGCTGCCACAGGATAGTGTGTAGCCCTGGTATGTAAGGCACACAATACCAGGAGGATGAGTGGAGAGGTAACGGTTAAGGGTTCTACATGAGGCATACCCACTTCAGACACACCCAGCAGGGGTGTAGAGGGGAGTGGCCTTTTTAGCACAAGAGAGTCTGAAGTTCTCCTGAGAGAGTGGAGGGAGTCAGGACTAGTGCCTGTTGGGGAACCAAGATTCCTGTCGATACAAAGAGACAGTACAGTAGTGGAGGCTAGTACGGATAACCAAATATTATCCTAGCCTAGTCAGTGCTGATATTGAGAGAGTGAGCAGGTCGAAGGGCGCAGAGGAAAAGGATTCTAAGAGTTGCCTTAAGGATTGGATTATCCTGCACATTGCTCACTGGTCACTGGCGACCGAAGTGTCACTATAGCTTTAGGCATAGTGATAGAAAAACCAGAGTCTTACTGGACCTTAGGTGGCAGCAAGCAGTCCTTGGAGTGTCAGTACGTAACAGGGGTCCGGTGGAATAGGACTTTGAGCCTGATCAGCAAAAACAAGAACCTAGTTCCATCACCAGAAGGCTCCGACCACAAAACTGACCGGGCAGTACAGCTTTGGAGAAGCTGGAGAAATCAGAGTGAACTTAGCTCTATGCAGGTTGGACTCATCATATTGGAAAGTAAAGGAGGCCCCTAAACTGCTCTGCCGTTACCTCAAACTCATCCTCCATCTACCTCATCAGCTTCCCGGGACCTGCCTGAACAACTTGAAGTAAAAGGTATGGAAAGAAGCTTTGATGTGTGAGACTGTTTCATTTAATTGTATTCCTGCACAACATCGTCATCATCATAGCCCTGAGGGAAGAGTCCCACCTGTAGGGGACCCGACATCTAGCTGCCACACCATCCCCTCAGAGATCTACAGCAGCGCTGGTGCAAATTACCAGAGAACTACAGGTGGCGTCACGAACTGTATATATACCTATCCCCTGTAAATATACCCCCCAACATACGCCTGACCGCCAGGGCCACAGACCGAGCCAGCGCTACCTGTGACAACCCCATAGACTTCCATGGGCTCGGCTCTGAGTACCCCATTGCTCTGGTAACCCACAATTGTGGTGCGTGGTCACAACAAAAACTTGGCGTCACGAACAGGATCTGAAACTTGCAGCATTGCGAGCCCTGTGTGCCTGTGGAGTGTTTTGGTGAAAAAGACTGTTGCTGTGGTTTGGCGCCAAAAACCGCCATATTTGCCGCCATATTCGCGCCCTAAGGCGCTGGAGAAGAAGGTGGGCGTACCTGAAAGAGCGCGCAAAGTCTTGGACACGCCCCCAGCTCTGACTCAGCGGCAGGTCCTGCGACAGGAAGTGGACGCTCTGACATCAGAGCGCCTGCGACGAAGGTCCTGTTCCCACTGCTGTGCCTGTGAAGTAGCAGCTTCTGAAACCGGTAGGCTCCGTTTAACCAAGGGGGCGCTAAGATGTCACAACAACCGGCTGACAGTGCGGCCCCGGCCGGAGGCCCCAATCCCGCACCGCTGGTATTGTAGCGCCAGATGGGGGCGCAGGCCCTGCACCCAGTCCGGTAGTCCCGATCATGCCACTAACGCTCCCATATATGCCTGGGGCGAAATGGCTTCCCCAGTACAGCGGTGAGCCAGGCACTTTAGCAGGCTTCAAGCGGAAGTTATGCAGCATCCTAGAAATGTACTCTATGCCTGAGAGACAAAAAGCTGCTGTGCTAATAGGGCAGCTAACTGGCGCTGCTGAGAGGGAAGTGGAGACTTGGGCTACCGTTGATCAGGAGTCGGTACCTGCGATCCTCCTTAAGCTACATGCCATATTTGAAGACCGCACAGAAACGGATCTCCGGATGGCCTTCTATCACTGTTCACAACAGCCAGGTGACAGCATCCGGGACTACGCTTGCCGACTACGAGGAGCCCTGAGAGCCCTTAACAGATTAATAATTTAAATGCTATCGATGAGAATAAGATGCTGAAAGAGCAATTTATACAGGGATTGAGATCCCAAGAGGAACGCAGAACTGTAAACTGGTGGTCCTTAGATCATCCGGATGCTACCTTTGATGCCCTAAAGGACATGGCAATAAAAGGGCTGCGACCCCTGGGCAAACCTGAAGTGGCAACCCAACATCATCAGGGTGAAGTCACTCTGGAACCGGCAGTACCCCCCTTTTCCCCGCTAGTGGCAGAAACCAAAACGCAGGTGACACCCCCTAGTGAATTGGACTGTCTGCGCTCAGAGGTGCGCCAGCTGACTAAAAATCTGGCTGCAGTGATGAGTGCCCTGCAACTGCGGAAAGAGGAAGAAGGGAAGATCTTATTAGCTGATTGCCCAGAAGACGTCCCGTGGATGAACCGGAGAAGAAGGAAGACGTCGCCCCCCCGGAGGAGGACAGCGCCACCCCCAGGAGCGACCTCTGATCAACACCCTCCTCGTCGGGAGATCACCTGTTACCGATGCAACCGGAAAGGTCATATGTCTCCACAGTGTCCTTTAAACGGGCAAAACCTGGGTCCGAGGGCCAACACCCAGGAGGGTCCCGTCAGGCCCCCTAGACTGGAACCGCAGGTATGTGGGTGGACGACCCTACCTGTCTATCATTCTAGATGGTATTGCTGTTCCGGCATTGTTAGACACTGGGTCTCAGGTGACCCTAATACCTGATGCCCTATATACTAAGTTCTGGTCAATGGACAGTCTTAAACCCCCGAGCCCTGACTTTACCGTGTATGCTTCTAATGGTCTTCCTGTAGAAGTACTCGGGACAAAATGTGTAGATGTGAAAGTGGGCAGAGAGGAGTTGAAAGACCAGGGGCTTCTGGTAGTAAAGACTGTAAATGAGGAGAACGGTTTAAATATAATTTTGGGTACTAACATTATCAGTAATTGTTTGGGAGAAGTTGTGTTCTTACTCCAACAGCTCGCTGAGATTGCCCGACCAAGGCAGAAAGGAGTAATCCAAAGAGAGATCCGGGCCCTGGTGTGTCAGCAGCAAGCGAAGCTTACAGACGGCGAAATTGGTAATGTACGGGTCACTGACTCGAATCCCATTGTGATACCCCCAATGAGTGAAATGATCATCTGGTGCAGGGCAGCCATAGGTCTGAGAGGACAGAACTACCAAGCTGTAGTAGAACCCCACCATTCAGAACATAGACCTACACTTATGACTGCTAGAGGAGTAGTGGAAGTGGTGAATGGAAGAGTACCGGTACGGCTTCTCAATTGGGGAGATGATGAGGTAAACTTACCCCGTTATGCAACCATTGCTAAACTACATGCTGTCGACAATAATTCTATTCTCCCGGCTGAGTCCTTAGACTCCTGTCAAATAGCGGAGGACAATGACCCAGCAACTCAGGTGGCGGAATGGCGTCAGCAGCTCCATGTTGGGACGGACACCACTCCCGCTCACCAGAAGCAAGGGTATTACGGGTGGTGCAAGAGTATGCCCAAGTATTTAGCAAGAATCCACTTGATTTTGGGATAATTAAGGGAGTACAACATCATATCCCTACAGGCAGTCATCCTCCCATCAAAGAGCGGTACAGGCCTATACCCCAGCCCATTATCAGAAGGCTAAAGAAATGTTGCGAGATATGAAAGAAGCCGGAGTAATCAGGGATAGTTGTAGTCCCTGGGCAGCACCTCTAGTCCTGGTTAGAAAAAAAGATGGTAGCTTGAGAATGTGTGTGGATTACAGGCAGGTAAATCGCATAACACATAAGGACGCATACCCGTTACCACGTATAGAGGAATCATTAGCTGCTATGAAAACGGCTAACTACTTTTCTACCCTTGATCTGACTAGTGGTTACTGGCAAGTGGCTGTGGCTGAGGAGGATCGTGAGAAAACGGCTTTCACCACCCCAATGGGGCTCTGTGAGTTCGACAGAATGCTGTTTGGGCTCAGTAGTGCCCCAGGAACATTTCAGAGAGTGATGGAAAACTGTCTGGGACATCTCAATTTTGAAACCATGCTGCTATACTTAGACGACGTCATCGTGTACTCCAAGACATATGAGGACCATCTGAAGCACCTGGCAGAAGTATTTGAATCCCTGTCCAGGTACGGGATGAAGTTGAAGCCCTCAAAATGCCATCTACTCAAACAGAAGGTACAATACTTGGGGCACATCGTCAGTTCGGAAGGAGTAGCGCCGGACCCAGAGAAAGTCACTGCCATCCAGAAGTGGCCGGAGCCGAAGAACCTCAAGGAAGTGCGACAGTTCCTGGGACTCACGGGTTACTACAGAAGGTTCGTGAAAGATTACACGAAGAAGGCAGCCCCTTTACAGGACCTCCTAGTAGGACAATCCCTAAAGAGCAGAAACCCTCCCTTTAATTGGGGTAAGGAACAGGCTGAAGCATTCCAAAAGATGAAAGAGATCCTTACGGGTGATGAGATCTTAACCTATCCTGATTACAGCCAACCGTTCCTGCTGTACACCGACGCCAGTAATGAAGGTTTGGGAGCAGTTCTCAGTCAGAAGCAGAATGGCCAAGAAAAAGTCATCGCATATGCCAGCAGAAAACTCAGGCCAACTGAGAGGAATCCGGAAAATTATAGCAGCTTCAAGCTGGAGTTTCTGGCGCTGGTCTGGGCCATTACTGAAAGATTTAAGCATTATCTGGCCTCCAACCAGTTCACTGCGTTTACAGACAACAACCCCTTAACGCACCTGGAAACCGCCAAGCTGGGCGCCATGGAGCAGCGTTGGATGGCTCGGTTGTCCAATTACCAGTTTACTATCAAGTACCGGGCAGGCCGAAAGAATGCTAATGCCGACGCATTGTCCCGAATGCCGCATGACTCTGACACGGAAGAAGAATCGGACGACCTGGAAGAAATTGAGCTACCTGCGTTCCATCGAAATGGGGTAGTCCACGAGCATCGAGTCTACAGAAAGCAGTATGGTGCAACGTTAAATCCTTTACCCCATCACAGCTGGAAAGAGACTCAGGACAGCGATCCAGTGGTCAGCCGTATCAAGGAGTTGTTAAGACAGGAAGGTTCCTCTTTGGAAAAGGATGCACCTATGTCAGCAAAGCTCCTGTGGAACGAGAGAAGCCGGTTGTTCCTATACCGTGAGAAGTTGTGCAGGAGATATGTCAACCCCAGGACCCACGAGATGGTCTGGCAGATAGTGGTCCCCAAGGCAGACGTCCAAATGGTGTTGGAAGCATACCATGATCAAGCAGGACACTTTGGCTGGAGAAAGCTGGAGACCCTGTTGAGGTGCCGGTTCTACTGGGTAGGGATGCGCAGCTCCATCGAGAGGTGGTGTCGGAACTGTGGACCCTGTGGTCTCAGAAGAAAGGACTACGGTAGTCAGAAGGCACCCCTGCAACCTATCCGGACGACTCGCCCCCTGGAGATTGTGGCCCTGGACCACGTCAAACTGTCGCCAAGTAGATCTGGATACTCATACGCCTTGACCATGGTGGACCATTACTCTAGATTTCTGGTGGTTGTTCCAGTTAAGGATCAGACAGCAGTGACGGCAGCAAAAACCTTTCAAGCAAGCTTCTGTAGACCGCATGGGTATCCGGAGCAAGTATTAACCGATCAAGGACCTGCTTTCGAAGCTGATTTATTCAAGGAATTCTGTCACATGTATGGGTGCAAGAAAATTAGAACAACACCATACCACCCTCAAACCAACGGTTTTTGCGAGAAAATGAACCACATTGTCCTTGATTTGTTGAAATCCATACCGTTGGAAGACAGAAATCGATGGCCGGATTTACTACCTGATTTGGTTGACTTGTATAACCATATACCTGTAAGTTCCACTAACTGCACTCCAGCCTATCTTATGAGAGCAAGGCCCGGAAGACTACCAATGGATTTAGAACTTGGAGTGGTAGAACCGGAGGCAGACGACGCCGTTGAAAACTGGGACATCAATCGGCAAGAGCAGTACAGACGAGTGCAAGTCTGTGTAGAAGAAAGTCTCAACAAGGCACGGGAGAAACAGGAAGATATTTACAACAGGAATGCTCCTGCCAAGCCTTTGATGCCTGGAGAAGTGGTATTGAAAAGGAAAAGGAAAATGCACAAATTGGATAACCAGTGGGAACAAGAACCCTACGTTGTACAAGATTCTAAATATGACAACAGAAAAGTTTGTATCATCAGTAAGGACGGAGGAAGAACAATATCCACTGTGTCCAGAGACCATTTGAAATTGTGCCCGGAACCCTTAAAGTTTCGTGAAGAGAACTCTGTCATCAATCAAGAAGAAAGAAAAGAAGAGGTCATACACACGGATCTGGGAGATTTCCCTGCAGATTGGCCGAGACTGGGAGATGCGGTAATAATTCCGGTGTTGCAGTTTTATCAGCCACAAGAGGAAGTTCTACCTCCAGTTATGCCCATGGTGCCGGTTGAGCCAGTTCAGGAGTTACCTACTCCAGCAACACCTCAGTCTACAGAATCTCAGGAAGGACCAACAGAAGCAGCGCCCCATGCTATGGGATCCCCTGGTGAAGCTGACTCACACCGCCCAGCCATCAGTACGCTTGCCAGATCCATAGAAAGATTGAGACAGTTCTATAGTTTGCCGTTACGCAGTGCAGATAGATCACAGATTAATATACCTGAAGCTACTCCACGTAGATCAGAGCGAGCCACGAAAGGGAAGATACCCATTCGATATCAACAATAATTCGAGTAAAATAATGTAAATATTAAAGTGAAAAGTATATTTATGTGTCCTTTTATTATGTCATGGACTTCGTGGCTGAGGACTGAGCCAGCCCAAAAACTGTATCCTGTAAATAGTTGCACTAAGGTGCATTATATTGGTTTTACATGAAACCACAACTACCTCTGAATATAAAACCCGTGTGGTGTGGCACTGAGCGAGGTCTGCAGCCAGATGTCCTGCAGCCCACCCAGGACCCACGTTGAAGGTTTGGTGCGGGTCCTTCACAAGAATACTGTGTATATATTGAATGCCTTGATGCTTTAATACTTTTTGTATTTTCTTACTGTACATATGGCAACGTTTAAGAAATCCTTACCTCCCGGATGGGAAGAGTTTAATGTTTATTGTTAATGAAAAACAAAATTTCTTCTTATATTTCACAGCCCGGGAGTGCTGTATTTTACCATGGGGGAATGTGTAGCCCTGGTATGTAAGGCACACAATACCAGGAGGATGAGTGGAGAGGTAACGGTTAAGGGTTCTACATGAGGCATACCCACTTCAGACACACCCAGCAGGGGTGTAGAGGGGAGTGGCCTTTTTAGCACAAGAGAGTCTGAAGTTCTCCTGAGAGAGTGGAGGGAGTCAGGACTAGTGCCTGTTGGGGAACCAAGATTCCTGTCGATACAAAGAGACAGTACAGTAGTGGAGGCTAGTACGGATAACCAAATATTATCCTAGCCTAGTCAGTGCTGATATTGAGAGAGTGAGCAGGTCGAAGGGCGCAGAGGAAAAGGATTCTAAGAGTTGCCTTAAGGATTGGATTATCCTGCACATTGCTCACTGGTCACTGGCGACCGAAGTGTCACTATAGCTTTAGGCATAGTGATAGAAAAACCAGAGTCTTACTGGACCTTAGGTGGCAGCAAGCAGTCCTTGGAGTGTCAGTACGTAACAGGGGTCCGGTGGAATAGGGACTTTGAGCCTGATCAGCAAAAACAAGAACCTAGTTCCATCACCAGAAGGCTCCGACCACAAAACTGACCGGGCAGTACAGCTTTGGAGAAGCTGGAGAAATCAGAGTGAACTTAGCTCTATGCAGGTTGGACTCATCATATTGGAAAGTAAAGGAGGCCCCTAAACTGCTCTGCCGTTACCTCAAAACTCATCCTCCATCTACCTCATCAGCTTCCCGGGACCTGCCTGAACAACTTGAAGTAAAAGGTATGGAAAGAAGCTTTGATGTGTGAGACTGTTTCATTTAATTGTATTCCTGCACAACATCGTCATCATCATAGCCCTGAGGGAAGAGTCCCACCTGTAGGGGACCCGACATCTAGCTGCCACACCATCCCCTCAGAGATCTACAGCAGCGCTGGTCTTAGTGATCAGAGAACTACAGGTGGCGTCACGAACTGTATATATACCTATCCCCTGTAAATATACCCCCCAACATACGCCTGACCGCCAGGGCCACAGACCGAGCCAGCGCTACCTGTGACAACCCCATAGACTTCCATGGGCTCGGCTCTGAGTACCCCATTGCTCTGGTAACCCACAATTGTGGTGCGTGGTCACAACAATAGAAACACACACCCCTCTCCCTCCCAATAAAGAAGGAGTTGGGTAAGTGGGCAGTGATATTATCGCACTGGCGCAGTTTCACCAAAACCCTCCACCCTCCCGTCCAGATACCATCATTGTCTCTGCTTTTGGTGAGATCAGAGACCAGGTCACAATGTCTCCGGAGCCACACCACAATGTCCTGCGGGGGAACAGACTCATTCCAGAAGATGAGATTTACCGTAACGGTATCTGGCTTAGAGATAGGAATAAAGCTGAACTTACTCCAGCCCTCAGTGTCTCTAAACTTGGGGAAATTAGACCAAAACCTGTCCAGGTCACTCATGAGCTTAAAGCTGACGTCATAGCCCTGCCTGTCTGGAAGATTAATCACCGCCAAGATGCTGACTGGCGCAAACCCCATCTGGCGACACAAGAGCTCCCTGACCACAAACCTTCTATCTGGCAGATCCTCCTTGGCACCTCTGTGCCGGAAACGCACAACGTTTCTCCGTTTAAACGCCTGGCCGGTATAATTGGCACCAGAGGTGAAGGACGGAGCACCAAACTCCAGGCATTACTGGGGGAACCTGCGGGGTCACACTAGGCTGACTGACGGGGTGAGGGTCTGCAGCAGGGGGGGCTGCTACACCTTGTGTGCTCGGAATTAAAGGGGGGAAATCACAGACATCATCATGCACATTGTTATCATCAACATCAATGTCACTATCAGACTGCGCAGCGTCCACCAAAGATACTGTGCTCCCCCAAACCCCCGACCCCTCAGATACAGCGCGGTTATCCCAGCATCAGAGCCCTGCTGGGCACCATCAGGAACTACCGGCACATGTCCACTGCCCAACTGTGGTGCATGGCATTCTGAGACTTGTAGTCCCTGTGCTGAAAAATGTCCATGCTGCTGCTTGGAATCTACTGCAGGCGGCTGTACTGGGCATTCTGCGACTTGTTGTACCTCTACTGGAATGTGCCCTTCATGCTGCTGCTTGGAATCTGCTGCAGGCTGTTGTGCTGGGCATTCTGTGACTTGTTGTACCTCTGCTGGAATCTGCACTACATGCTTCTGCTTTGGATCTGCTGCAGGCAGTTTTGCTGGGCATTTTGAGACTTGTGGTACGTCTGCTGGGTCTGTACTACAGGCTGCTGCTGGTGCGGCATTTGCCCCTTTTGGAAGCAGAAACTGCAGGCTGCAGCACTGGCCGCACCTGCTTCTGGGTCCACGGGACAATGCTGACCTGGAACTGAGACGCTTCGATAGCGTCTATAAGCAGCAGTCCGATGGGGTGTGGGCCCCTCAAATAGAACCCTGCTCAGGGGACGTCAGCTCCCCTGATCCTGCATTCAGACGCCCATGACCCACCGACTCGTTCACAATCCCAGTGTTCACGTGTCTCTCCATGAGAATACATCCCTAACACCGTTCAGCTGCTTGCCAGGTCTAACTCTCACTAGTGCTCCTTTCTGCTGCTGGACTAGAACTCCACCTGGTTCTCGACTGACTACAGGACTGTCTCCGCTGTCCCTGCTTCGCATCCCCAGCTGCTCGACTGCCTTTCAACCTGTACCCATCCCCATCAGCTGACTACTGGCTGGTAGGTTCTGACTCATCACAGTCCTTAGCTGAACATCTTGACAGCTGGATTTCTTCTCCTAGAGGGCCGCTTGCCTGGGGCAGAGCTGTCCACCAGCTCAGGGTGGCACCTCTCACCTGGCTATAGCTCCAGACACTTTACTGAGGACGAGGCTTACACATACCAGCATACAACCTTCTCAGCTAGTAGGCAGTATTATTTATCGTAGGTGTTACTTTATTGCTTTGGTACTTGAAAGGTATTAAAATTTATAGCTTTATATTCCTCCTGTACATAGGAATGTAGTTATTAGGTTAGTGATTCCTGTACTAAGTGGCAGTATTAGTAGTTATATTCTTCATTAGGGAGCATGGGTTTATGACTTAGTCATTAGTGATAGTCTGTACATAGGGGCAGTATTATGCAGTAGCTTACTAGGCTTTGTCAGTACATAGGAGCAGTATAAATAATATATTCTTGTCATAGGGGCAGTATTATAGTAGTTATATTCTTGTAATAGGAGCAGTATTATAGTAGTTATATTCTTGTACATAGGAGCAGTATTATAGTAGTTATATTCTTGTACATAGGGCAGTATTATAGTAGTTATATTTCTTGGTATATAGGTAATCGCATGAGTATTATAGTAATTATATTCTTGTACATAAGGGCAGTATTATAGTAGTTATATTCTTGTACATAGGGCAGTATTACATAGTTATATTTTTGTACATAGGGCAGTATTATAGTAGTTATATTCCTGTACATAGGGCAGTATTATAGTAGTTATAGTCTTGTACATAGGAGCAGTATTATATAGTTATATCCTGTACATAGGAGCAGTATTATGTATTATATTCTTGTACATAGAGCAGTATTATAGTAGTTATATCTTGTAATAGGGCAGTATTATAGTAGTTATATTCTGTACATAGAGCAGTATTATAGTAGTTATATCTTGACATAGGGCAGTATTATAGTAGTTATATTCTTGTACATAGGAGCAGTATTATAGTAGTTATATTCTTGTACATAGAGCAGTATTATAGTATTATATCTTGTACAAGGAGCAGTATTATAGTAGTTATATTCTTGTACATAGGGCAGTATTATAGTAGTTATATTCTTGTACATAGGAGCAGTATTATAGTAGTTATATTCTTGTACATAGGGCAGTATTATAGTAGTTATATTTTGTACATAGGGCAGTATTATAGTAGTTATATTCTTGTACATAGGAGCAGTATTATAGTAGTTATATTCTTGTACATAGGGCAGTATTATAGTAGTTATATTCTTGTACATAGGAGCAGTATTATAGTAGTTATATTCTTGTACATAGGGGCAGTATTATAGTAGTTATATTCTTGTACATAGGAGCAGTATTATAGTAGTTATATTCTTGTACATAGGGCAGTATTATAGTAGTTATATTCTTGTACATAGGGCAGTATTATAGTAATTATATTCTTGTACATAGGGCAGTATTATAGTAGTTATATTTTGTACATAGGGCAGTATTATAGTAGTTATATTCTTGTACATAGGAGCAGTATTATAGTAGTTATATTCTTGTACATAGGAGCAGTATTATAGTAGTTATATTCTTGTAATAAGGAGCAGTATTAAGTAGTTATATTCTTGTACATAGGGGCAGTATTATAGTAGTTATATTCTTGTATATAGGAGCAGTATTATAGTAGTTATATCTTGTACATAGGAGCAGTATTATAGTAGTTATATTCTTGTACATAGGGGCAGTATTATAGTAGTTATATTCTTGTACATAGGGCAGTATTATAGTAGTTATATTCTGTACATAGGGGCAGTATTATAGTAGTTATATTCTTGTACATAGGAGCAGTATTATAGTAGTTATATTCTTGTACATAGGGCAGTATTATAGTAGTTATATTCTGTACATAGGAGCAGTATTATAGTAGTTAATATTCTTGTACATAGGAGCAGTATTATAGTAGTTATATTCTTGTACATAGGAGCAGTATTATAGTAGTTATATTCTTGTACATAGGAGCAGTATTATAGTAGTTATATTCTTGTACATAGGAGCAGTATTATAGTAGTTATATTCTTGTACATAGGAGCAGTATTATAGTAGTTATATTCTTGTACATAGGAGCAGTATATAGTAGTTATATTCTTGTACATAGGAGCAGTATTATAGTAGTTATATTCTTGTACATAGGGGCAGTATTATAGTAGTTATATTCTTGTACATAGGAGCAGTATTATAGTAGTTATATTCTTGTACATAGGGGCAGTATTATAGTAGTTATATTCTTGTACATAGGAGCAGTATTATAGTAGTTATATTCTTGTACATAGGAGCAGTATTATAGTAGTTATATTCTTGTACATAGGAGGCAGTATTATAGTAGTTATATTCTTGTACATAGGGCAGTATTATAGTAGTTATATTCTTGTACATAGGAGCAGTATTATAGTAGTTATATTCTTGTACATAGGAGCAGTATTATAGTAGTTATATCTTGTACATAGGGCAGTATTATAGTAGTTATATTCTTGTACATAGGAGCAGTATTATATAGTTTATATTCTTGTACATAGGGGCAGTATTATAGTAGTTATATTCTTGTACATAGGGCAGTATTATAGTAGTTATATTCTTTGTACATAGGGCAGTATTATAGTAGTTATATTCTTGTACATAGGGCAGTATTATAGTAGTTATATTCTTGTACATAGGGGCAGTATTATAGTAGTTATATTCTGTACATAGGAGCAGTATTATAGTAGTTATATTCTTGTACATAGGAGCAGTATTATAGTAGTTATATCTTGTAATAGGGCAGTATTATAGTAGTTATATTCCTGTACATAGGAGCAGTATTATAGTAGTTATATTCTTGTACATAGGAGCAGTATTATAGTAGTTATATTCTTGTACATAGGAGCAGTATTATAGTAGTTATATTCTTGTACATAGGAGCAGTATTATAGTAGTTAATTCTTGTACATAGGAGCAGTATTATAGTAGTTATATTCTTGTACATAGGGGCAGTATTATAGTAGTTATATTCTTGTACATAGGAGCAGTATTATAGTAGTTATATTCTGTACATAGGGGCAGTATTATAGTAGTTATATTCTTGTACATAGGGGCAGTATTATAGTAGTTATATTCTGTACATAGGAGCAGTATTATAGTAGTTATATTCTTGTAATAGGGCAGTATTATAGTAGTTATATTCCTGTACATAGGAGCAGTATTATAGTAGTATATTCTTGTACATAGGAGCAGTATTATAGTAGTTATATTCTTGTACATAGGAGCAGTATTATAGTAGTTATATTCTTGTACATAGGGCAGTATTATAGTAGTATATTCTTGTACATAGGCGTATATAGTATTATATTCTTGTACATAGGGCAGTATTATAGTAGTTATATTCTTGTACATAGGGCAGTATTATAGTAGTTATATTCTTGTACATAGGAGCAGTATTATAGTAGTTATATTCTTGTATACAGGAGCAGTATTATAGTAGTTATATTCTTGTATATAGGAGCACTATTATAGTAGTTATATTCTTTGTAGGGATTCGCTCTGGTAGGCCGAGGCCGGGCACGCAGTAATGAGGCAACACACAGGCATTAAGTCCAAAAATAACGTTTTACTGTCTCTTTAAGACCAGGTAACAACAATATGACCAAAACATAAACGCATTCTATCTTTGCAACTACTGGTCCCAGACTCACCCTTGCATGGGACGGGCTTGACTAAGCGGCTACAAGCCAGCAGGGACCGCCAGGTGCCTTCCCGGGTGATCTGGATATGCTTCTGGTGCTCACTGACACATTGTAACAAAAACCACTTCCAGGCTAACTCCAGGCAAACTCCACAATAGAACCGCCTGGTTCTCAGTGTGGGACCGTCACAGGCTCCGCACACACATGTGTCCTGTCCGGGTGCTATTCAGGACCCCCAGTCCAAAACCCCGGCCACCAAGTTCCAAGTCTCACCACGTGCTTCCAGGAATACGATCCAACACCGACAGACCTTCCAGGAACCTTCCAGGCAGCCCTGTGCAGGACACACTCTCCACTTGTCTCAGACAGACTACAGAGACATTTCCCAGCTTCCACCACGTTCTCATCCCTCCATGTGCCCAGCACTGCCTTTCATACCTGTAGCCACTCCCCAAGCCAAGGCATGAAGCACATGGTCTGGTCACGTGTTCATGACCTCATCACAGGTCCTTCACCACAAACAATCACCAGTATGTACCATTCATTCTCCCACCACCAGAGGGCGGTGTATGTGTGGTTAGCATGTCCCACCCAGCTCACAAGCTAACCCTGTAGGTTCACCCTTAACAAGAATCAGAACTCTTATGGGACTATAAGTCCCAGAACAACTTTACTGACCTACAGCACAGAATAGCTCTGCGACACATACTTTCCGTTTAGCCCCATACCAGGGACTGGTTTCCCATCTCTCTCATGCCTCCAGGCATAATTTGAGCAACTTATACAGCGCCCCCTAGCTGCCACATTAGTCATTATACCACATCTTGTACATAGGAGCAGTATTATAGTAGTTGTATTCTTATACATAGGGGGCAGTATTATAGTAGTTATATTCTTATACATAGGGGGCAGTATTATAGTAGTTATATTCTTATACATAGGGGGCAGTATTATAGTAGTTATATTCTTATACATTGGAGCAGTATTATAGTAGTTATATTCTTGTACATAGGAGCAGTATTATAGTAGTTATATTCTTGTACATAGGAGCAGTATTATAGTAGTTATATTCTTATACATAGGGGCAGTATTATAGTAGTTATATTCTTGTACATAGGAGCAGTATTATAGTAGTAATATTCTTGTACATAGGAGGCAGTATTATAGTAGTTATATTCTTGTACATAGGGGGCGGTATTATAGTAGTTATATTCTTATACATAGGGGGCGGTATTATAGTAGTTATATTCTTATACATAGGGGCGGTATTATAGTAGTTATATTCTTGTACATAGGAGCAGTATTATAGTAGTAATATTCTTGTACATAGGAGCAGTATTATAGTAGTTATATTCTTGTACATAGGAGCAGTATTATAGTAGTAATATTCTTGTACATAGGAGCAGTATTATAGTAGTAATATTCTTGTACATAGGAGCAGTATTATAGTAGTTGTATTCTTATACATAGGGGGCGGTATTATAGTAGTTATATTCTTATACATAGGGGGCGGTATTATAGTAGTTATATTCTTGTACATAGGAGCAGTATTATAGTAGTAATATTCTTGTACATAGGAGCAGTATTGTAGTAGTTATATTCTTGTACATAGGAGCAGTATTATAGTAGTTATATTCTTGTACATAGGAGCAGTATTATAGTAGTAATATTCTTGTACATAGGAGCAGTATTATAGTAGTTATATTCTTGTACATAGGAGCAGTATTATAGTAGTAATATTCTTGTACATAGGAGCAGTATTATAGTAGTAATATTCTTGTACATAGGAGCAGTATTATAGTAGTTGTATTCTTATACATAGGGGGCGGTATTATAGTAGTTATATTCTTATACATAGGGGGCGGTATTATAGTAGTTATATTCTTGTACATAGGACCAGTATTATAGTAGTAATATTCTTGTACATAGGAGCAGTATTGTAGTAGTTATATTCT
Organism: Oophaga sylvatica; assembly: GCA_033576555.1. Taxonomy (NCBI): domain Eukaryota; kingdom Metazoa; phylum Chordata; class Amphibia; order Anura; family Dendrobatidae; genus Oophaga; species Oophaga sylvatica. Next base: position 63,932 of record JARQOD010000993.1, on the reverse strand, counting down.
TGTACATAGGAGCAGTATTATAGTAGTAATATTCTTGTACATAGGAGCAGTATTATAGTAGTTATATTCTTGTACATAGGAGCAGTATTATAGTAGTTATATTCTTGTACATAGGAGCAGTATTGTAGTAGTTATATTCTTGTACATAGGGGGCAGTATTATAGGAGTTATATTCTTGTACATAGGAGCAGTATTATAGTAGTTATATTCTTGTACATAGGAGCAGTATTATAGTAGTAATATTCTTGTACATAGGAGCAGTATTATAGTAGTTATATTCCTGTACATAGGAGCAGTATTGTAGTAGTTATATTCTTGTACATAGGGGGCAGTATTATAGTATTTATATTCTTGTACATAGGAGCAGTATTATAGTAGTAATATTCTTGTACATAGGAGCAGTATTATAGTAGTTATATTCTTGTACATAGGAGCAGTATTATAGTAGTTATATTCTTGTACATAGGAGCAGTATTATAGTAGTTATATTCTTGTACATAGGAGCAGTATTATAGTAGTTATATTCTTGTACATAGGGGCAGTATTATAGTATTTATATTCTTGTACATAGGAGCAGTATTATAGTAGTTATATTCTTGTACATAGGAGCAGTATTATAGTAGTTATATTCTTGTACATAGGAGCAGTATTATAGTAGTTATATTCTTGTACATAGGAGCAGTATTATAGTAGTTATATTCTTGTACATAGGGGCAGTATTATAGTAGTTATATTCTTGTATATAGGGCAGTATTATAGTAGTTATATTCTTGTACATAGGGGCAGTATTATAGTAGTTATATTCTTGTACATAGGGGCAGTATTATAGTAGTTATATTCTTGTATATAGGGGCAGTATTATAGTAGTTATATTCTTGTACATAGGGGCAATTTTTATTGTAAAAACCAAACAAATACAAATATACTGACATTCCTCCAGTAATATAAATTCACTTGGATTGTACATTCATTACATATCCGGATTATACATATAAAATTATCTTAAAGAGTCCATACACCTGGTTGGAGAAAAAAAAAACAAAAAAAAAAAACATATTTCAACCCAGTGACACATCCTTCCATAACTTAACATTTCCTAATGATTTTATCTATCTGGGCTCGGACATTATGTGGTTGACAGCGTCACAGATCTGAGTCGGAGTTATTCTGGTCACCGCCGGTCTCCATTTCAGACTCTACCCGAGAGCCCTCAGGTAATGGCTTCCGCTTGGGCGGAGGACAGTCCTCTACGTCCCTATCAAACTCTGCGTCAATTCTTCTAAGGTCATCCTCAAAATCACCGTCAGACTCAGACAGAACACCAAACCTATTAGATAAGTCCATTACACCTGCAGAACTCTGGACCTTCTTCCTGGCTCCTTGGCCAGTGTCATACTCCTTCTCAGGTTTACGGGAGGTCTTGTCCTTTTTCTTCCTTTTAGTCTGAGACACAGATGGTAGTACTGAAGTAATGCTTCCCTGTGACTGCTGCCCCTGAGGGACAACCTCCATACTCCCCTGTGCACCCTCTGAACCCTGCTGCTCTGGTGTCACCTGAGTAGACCCCTGGTGGACCTCCGGTCTGGCCAGTATTTCCCCTGACAGTAAAGCTGCCTCCTCCAGAATCTCTGCCCCTGCCACCAAATCCTCATCAGGATAGTCCTTACAGATATTGTGCCAGGCGTCAGGACAGTCCCTGTGAGGGTGACCGATCTTCCCACAGAGGTTGCACCTGATGTTCTGGCAGTCTGCAGCCACATGGCCGACCTCCCCACACAGGTTGCACTTCACCACAGTACACGTATTTGCCAGGTGACCCGCCTTGCCACATTTGAAGCACTTACGAGGCTGCCCAGGATAGAAACACACACCCCTCTCCCTCCCAATAAAGAAGGAGTTGGGTAAGTGGGCAGTGATATTATCGCACTGGCGCAGTTTCACCAAAACCCTCCACCCTCCCGTCCAGATACCATCATTGTCTCTGCTTTTGGTGAGGTCAGAGACCAGGTCACAATGCCTCCGGAGCCACACCACAATGTCCTGCGGGGGAACAGACTCATTCCAGAAGATGAGATTAACCATAACGGTATCTGGCTTAGAGATAGGAATAAAGCTGAACTTACTCCAGCCCTCAGAGTCTCTAAACTTGGGGAAATTAGACCAAAACCTGTCCAGATCACTCATGAGCTTAAAGCTGACGTCATAGCCCTGCCTGTCTGGAAGATTAATCACCGCCAAGATGCTGACTGGCGCAAACCCCATCTGGCGACACAAGAGCTCCCTGACCACAAACCTTCTATCTGGCAGATCCTCCTTGGCACCTCTGTGCCGGAAACGCACAACGTTATTCCGTTTAAACGCCTGGCCGGTATAATTGGCACCAGAGGTGAAGGACGGAGCGCCACGACTCCAGGCATTACTGGGAGGAACCTGCGGGGTCACACTAGGCTGACTGACGGGGTGAGGGTCTGCAGCAGGGGGGGCTGCTACACCTTGTGTGCTCGGAATTAAAGGGGGGAAATCGCAGACATTGTCATGTACATTATCATCAACATCAATGTCACTATCAGACTGCGCAGCGTCCACCAAAGATACTGTGCTCCCCCAAACCCCCGACCCCTCAGATACAGCGCGGTTATCCCCAGCATCAGAGCCCTGCTGGGCACCATCAGGAACTACCGGCACATGTCCACTGCCCAACTGTGGTGCATGGCATTCTGAGACTTGTAGTCCCTGTGCTGAAAAATGTCCATGCTGCTGCTTGGAATCTGCTGCAGGCGGCTGTACTGGGCATTCTGCGACTTGTTGTACCTCTACTGGAATGTGCCCTTCATGCTGCTGCTTGGAATCTGCTGCAGGCTGTTGTGCTGGGCATTCTGTGACTTGTTGTACCTCTGCTGGAATCTGCACTACATGCTTCTGCTTTGGATCTGCTGCAGGCAGTTTTGCTGGGCATTCTGAAACTTGTGGTACGTCTGCTGGGGTCTGTACTACAGGCTGCTGCTGGTGCGGCATTTGCCCCTTTTGGAAGCAGAAACTTGCAGGCTGCAGCACTGGCCGCACCTGCTTCTGGGGTCCACCTGGGACAATGTCTGACCTGGAACCTGCAGAGTTCTGCTTGTGTGACTTAAACAGTTCCTGGTTCCTATAAGTCTCCGCCAGGGGCCCCATCCTCTCTAGGACGCAGTCCATGTCCCTCACCACTTTTGCCAGCAATACACCCAGTGTGTTCAGAGTCTCATCATAAAAATCATGACTCCCGGGATTAATAGCCTTTAGCTTATAGCAAGTGTCTATCTGCATCTGTAGTGTGTCTTTCTGCTGCTGTAACTCACCGAACTTCTTGACCAGTCCTGGGATCTCCTCTGCGAGCTGAAGCTCAGGTGCACGCGGCGTCTCCTCCTGGGATGCTGCATTCAGCGATGTCCCCGGCTGCTTGAACCCAGACGTCTCCTTAATTTTCACCACCGCTGGTTTCATGGCTCCAGGCTCCACAGCACTTTTACTGCTGCCACCTGACTGCGACCGTGTGCGTCCTGACCGCGCCATACTGCCATGCTGCTGTAAGTTCTCCTGGATGGTTTGTCTTTCCAAAGACGTCCGTCTCTGCCTGGGAGCAGGAGAGGTGATCTGCACAGCTGGGGCTGATCTCACCTGTGCACCCGGCAGGAGCTGCTTGCTGACTGGGGAGTTACCTGACTTCACATTGTGCTGTAACCCATCGCTGACCGACACTTTTCCTTCTTGCTTCTTTGCTGGACTTGGAGAAGGTTTTCCTCCCAAAACTTTACTGACGGCTTTTTCCTCCTTCACAGAACTGCTGCAGCTTTGGCTCGCTGCATTCACTGCTCTGACAGTGGCTCTGGGATTAACATTCCCATTAGGAGAGGCCTGGGAGGCTTGTCCCAGTGTAGGCCGAGAAGCCTGGGCCTTGCCTGGGGAGCTTCCCCGCCCAGGGTGGCCCCTCCCTGGGCTTGCTCCAGACATCAGGAGAGCTACAAACACACAACCTCTCAGCTAGGAGGCAGTATTATAGTAGTTATATTCTTGTACATAGGGGCAGTATCATAGTAGTTATATTCTTGTACATAGGGGCAGTATTATAGTAGTTATATTCTTGTACATGGGAGCAGTATTATAGTAGTTATATTCTTTTACATAGGAGCAGTATTATAGTAGTTATATTCTTGTACATAGGAGCAGTATTATAGTAGTTATATTCTTGTACATAGGGCAGTATTATAGTAGTTATATTCTTGTACATAGGGGCAGTATTATAGTAGTTATATTCTTGTACATAGGAGCAGTATTATAGTAGTTATATTCCTGTACATAGAGGCAGTATTATAGTAGATATATTCTTGTACATAGGGGCAGTATTATAGTAGTTATATTCTTGTATATAGGGGCAGTATTATAGTAGTTATATTCTTGTACATAGGGGCAGTATTATAGTAGTTATATTCTTGTACATGGGGGCAGTATTATAGTAGTAATATTCTTGCACATAGGGGCAGTATTATAGTAGTTATATTCTTATACATAGGAGCAGTATTATAGTAGTTATATTCTTATACATAGGAGCAGTATTATAGTAGTTATATTCTTATACATAGGAGCAGTATTATAGTAGTTATATTCTTGTACATAGGAGCAGTATTATAGTAGTTATATTCTTGTACATAGGAGCAGTATTATAGTAGTTATATTCTTGTACATAGGGGCAGTATTATAGTAGTTATATTCTTGTACATAGGAGCAGTATTATAGTAGTTATATTCTTGTACATAGGGGCAGTATTATAGTAGTTATATTCTTGTACATAGGGGCAGTATTATAGTAGTTATATTCTTGCACATAGGGGCAGTATTATAGTAGTTATATTCTTGTACATAGGGGCAGTATTATAGTAGTTATATTCTTGCACATAGGGGCAGTATTATAGTAGTTATATTCTTGTACATAGGGCAGTATTATAGTAGTTATATTCTTGATACATAGGAGCAGTATATAGTAGTTATATTTTATACATAACTAGTACTATATAGTATATTCTTGTAACAATATACAGTATGTACTAGATGTTTATCTGCTACAGAGGATGTGAGAATGTTAGGTATATTTTGCACAGATTTTCAACCTCTGGATATAAACAGGAATATTCTCATTCACTGATTATAAGCAGAAACCTGCAATGGTTATGAATTAAAACAAAGTCTATTAGAAAGCTGCAGATCTTTCCATGCAGGATGATTACACTTCATTCTCATAGAAATAGTGAATATCTTCTATTTTCTAGAGGTGAATGACACATTATAGCCATGAATTATAAAGAGGTCAGCTGTGCAGCCCAGCAGTCCATTATGTGCTGTGAGTGGTATATGAGGTATCAAGGGTCAGCGCCGGTAACAATCGGAGGGATTTCTCAGTCCATCACACGCACTGCAGTTTATAAGATGTAGATGTTCCGTGAAGTAATATATACGGAAACATAAGAGGTTATTATGTGCAGCACGGAATCCTGTGAAGAGGTGACCTGGAGATGTGCCGCAATGTCCGGAATAAATCCCGGTCAGGTCCTGACCACGTCTCATTCTCACAGCGTTTTACATTGTCGCCATATATATGTGTGTATATATATATATATATATATATATATATATATATATATGAATTTTTTATGAACGTGGTCTGGTTTCCTGAAAACCTCATTTACATAATCCTATACAGATATGAAGTATAAAGTTTTATTAGTAAATAGTCGCTTTCGTTTTAACAGACTTTGCATAAATGAATGCTGCATGTGAATTTAAGAAACTTTGTAATATATCTAAGGAGAAATCTTTTTTTTTTCCACTTATGAGCCATTTCTCCTTCTCCTGTCTCTTGAGCTGATCGTCCTCTCTGAAAAACTGCTAAAATCCATCCTACCAGTGACAAAACTAAATACCAGCTCACTAAGCAACCTGTTTACAGCTGCCTATTAAAGTCGATGAAGAAGGGAGTGGAAAGGGAGAATAAAAAGAAAAAGAGAGATGCCCAGATATATACAGATCCATGCTGCTGCTTTCTAGTCAGTGTTTTATCCCATCACTGTTTTATCTCACCCAGCGGTGAATTCACAGCAGCTTTGCAAGGTACAGCAATATAAGGTCCTTTGTAGGTTGATTTTTCAGTGACCAGTATTTAATCTCATCCCAATGGTGCATGCACAACAACTTTCCTCAGGACTGCAGTATAATGTCCTCAATGCTGCTGCTTTCTAGTCAATGTTTTATCTCACAAAATAGCTGGATGCACAGCTACAATGGTCAGTGGTGCTGTATTATTTCCTCTGTGATGCTAATTTCTAGTATTTACCTTGTCCCAGTGCTGGATTCTTCACTACACTGCTAAGTACTGTTCAATGTGTTATACAGAATCAAGAGTGCAGAAATCCATCATAATTGTGTGGTCAGTATTGGTGACATCCTAGCAGCTAGTTTCCACCCACTAGCTCAAAGACAACTGAAAATTAGAGATATAAACAGTAGAATTTGTTTAAAAATGCAGGATACAAGTCATCTATAATAAAGTTTATTATAACCAAAATGACAGATGGACTTTAAATTATTCTGGCACTTTAAAAATTTGTAATCAGGGAGCTCCCCCTAGTGGTGACTGCAAACAAGATCTTATCATGTATCTCTGTATACAGGGAGCTCCCCCTAGTGGTGACTGCAAACAAGATCTTATCATGTATCTCTGTATACAGGGAGCTCCCTCTAGTGGTGGCTGCAGACAGGATCTTATCATGTATCTCTGTATACAGGGAACTCTTTTAATATAAAAAATACAAAACTTACAATTAATAAAGAACAAAAATCCAAACCCCAGCAAAACAACCATCCGAGTCCAACATTACCCCCCCAGTCCAAGCAAAAGTCCGAGTCCAGCATAACTGCCCCCATTCAAAGTAACCCCCCCCCAAAACAAAACCTGTCTTCTTCCTCAGAGAAGCTTCCTCCTTCATCTTTCTCTCTGATGCTGCACCAGGGATTCCCGGCCGGTCTCCCATTCCTGGACTTGCCCGGCCTCAAGCTGCTTAGCGGCTGCGATCTGAGAAAGGCGACTTCAGCCTAAAATGGCAGCCGACTTCATCTCACTTTTGTTTCCTCCAGATCTCCTCCTCCCCAGGTTACGTCACCCAAGGAGAGAAGAAACATTTTATTAATACACACATACACACTTCACACCAAACCTGACAAAGAAAACTCTGGTCCATCGCCCAAAAAGAAACACAAAAGCCACCTGGCTTAAAACACATCTATCTAAACCACACAATTTTTTTTTCCTTTTATATATATATATATATATATTTTTTTTTTTTTTTTTTTTTTTTTTTTTTTTAGTTACACAGCAAATACAACTATAACAAACCTACCACCAACCCCCTCCCACCACCATAAAACCCCCAACACAATACAAAAATAAGCTTCACTGAGGAACTCATGACCTCCAGGAACATCTTACAATACAATACTATATAATACAATACAACCTAACTCTCTATATTACAACACTTCCCCAGAGCCAGGATTGGTGCCTGTAAGCCCTATATCAGTAATTCACTTCTGCAAAACAAAAATCTGACAGTGAAAAGCCCTCAGCCCGTCACCAGGAACCCGGAGATGACAGGCTTCTATCCTAACAAGCCTTACTCTACCAGCCGTCCCTACCTGCCTAAACATCTGTCCCTATTTATCTACCTACCTTTCCCTGTCTGTCCCTGCCTGACCCTACTACCCTACCTAACTCACCGCGTGCCTACCTAACTGTCCCTCGGCTGTCCCTGTCCTGTCCCTAACTATCTACCTGTCCCTACTGAAGCTATCTACCTGTCCCTACCACTTACCTGCTTATCTAGGCCCTAGGGTACATTAAATGAGAACCCTCTCCAGAGAAGAGAGGCCCTCGCTGCACCCAGCCTGTCATACTCCAGAGAGCGCACCTTCACCAGGCCACCCAGAATGTTCCTAACAACCTCGTCCCGGGGGAGGATTTTCTGCTGAGTTGACACTAAGCACCGTGCGTTCCACGTGTAAAACCTGACGACTAAACTGACTAGAAATAAAGTGCCCCGATCTCGGCCACCCAGGGATCCGAATGCCCCATACGCCCACTCCGCATAGGAAAGGTGTGCCAGCCGAGGCCAGCCTATGGAAGCACCCACCCTGTTGTAGACCCCTGCATTAAAAGGACACTGAAGGAGGAAGTGCTCCATGCTTTCCAGCGTGTCGCAACACTCCTCACGGGGACAACCCCGATCTTCGGAGTTCCTACACTTCAGGTTGTCCCTTACATACAGTTTCCCGTGGAAGCAGCGCCAAGCCAAGTCCCAAAACTTCAAGGGGACCCGTGCAGAATTCAATAACCTCAGCCCGCCCTCCAGATCCCGACTTGGGCAATCTTTGAGCACCAGAGGCTTCTGGAAATGGGTCAACAGGACCCTCCTGTCAAGGAATTTCCTCGACATGGTCCTGATCTCCCACATTCCCAGACCCCACCGGCGGATCACCTTCAGAACCGGGGTAGCGTAAGCCGGGAGATGCCCATGCGGTGTGCGCAGGTCCTTCACCGGCCCTCCTGTCTCCCATTCCTGGAAGAAGGGCCGAAGCCATCCCCTGCAGGAGAATACCCACGGAGGAGCCCTCTCTGACCAGAGGTTGGCGATGTTAGTCTTGACAAAAGTGTTTACTAGAAACACCACTGGGTTGACCATACCCAACCCTCCTAGTCTCCTTGTGCGATATGTGACCTCTCGCTTGACTAGGTTCAGCCTATTTCCCCATAACATTTGGAAAAACAGGCTGTAGACCCGTGTCCAGAGCGGCTCTGGCAACATGCAGACACTGCCCAGGTATATTAACAAGGGTAGCAAAAAACCCTTAACCAGGCTAACCCTTTCCCTCAGGGTCAAAGACCAACCCTTCCATTGGTCCACCTTCTGGGCGGCGATCCTGAGTCTGCCCTCCCAATTTTGCTGGGGGTAGTCCCCCGGGCCAAATTCGATGCCTAGGATTTTTGCTGATGCCTGAGGCTCTGGAAGAGTGTCCGGGAGACCGAAACTAGGATCTCCCCCTCCCAGCCAGAGACTCTCACACTTTTCCTGATTAATTCCGGACCCAGAAGCCTCCGAGTAGCGACCAACCTCAGACATGACCCACTCCGCCTCCTCACCCGAGGATACGAAAAGGGAGACGTCATCAGCATACGCTACCACCCTCAGAGTGGCTTCTGGGGCCGCCTGGTCCATCCTGACTCCCGCCAACGGCCCGCGCTCAATCCTCCTTAAAAGGGGATCTATCGCGAACACGTATAACAGCGGGCTCAACGGACAGCCCTGGCGGACCCCAGACCCAACCTCAAAAGGGTGGCCAGACCAACCATTCACGAGCGGGAAAGTCTCTGCCCCCGCATACAGGATCTTTAGCCAATTTACAAACCCCCAGGCAGACCGTACCTCAGAAGGACGGACCAGAGGTACTCGTGGTTAACCCGATCAAAAGCCTTCGCCTGATCTAAAGACAGCAAGTACCCCTTCCAGTGGCCAGCCCTACCCTGCTCCACTGCCTCTCGGACACCGAGTACTGCACTAAAAGTGCTGCGGCCTGGAACAGAGCAATGCTGGGCCCCCGAAAGGAGCCGGGGTGCAAACTTCACCAGCCGATTGAACAGCACCTTTGCCAGAACCTTCCGGTCCGTATTGAGAAGCGCTATGGGACGCCAATTCTCAATACGGGACGAGTCTTTACCCTTTGACAGGATAATCAGGGCTGACTGCCTCATTGACCGGGAAAGAGCGCCCGAGGAGAGACACTCGTTAAACACCTCAGTCAAGAGGGGGACCAAGGAGTCCCTAAAGGTCTTATAAAACTCGGATGTTAAGCCATCCGGACCTGGCGATTTCTTAGGCCGAAGCCCATCAATGGCCAGTCGCACTTCCTCTTCCCTGATTGCCTCTGTCAAAACGTGAAGCGAGGGGTCATCCCCTGGCTCAGGGATGGCTTCGGCCAGGAAAGCCGACATCACGTTCCGATCCAGATCCCTCTTCCCCAAGAGGTGTGAGTAGAAAGATCTGATCACCTCCAGGATCCCTGATTTGGATCTGTTCAGGGAACCCGTACTGTCGATCAGTCCTGTCACCACCTTACAACTCACTGACATCTTACAGTTTCTGTAGGGTCGGGCGAGCGGTACCTCCCGAAATCCCTCTCAAAAACCAAAGATGTGTGCCTATCGTACTGACACCTCTTGAGTAAAGACTTCACTCTGGAGATCTCCTCACGGTCACCTCCAGCCGAGACGAGATGTTCGAGTTTCCTCCTCAGTTCCTGATACAGGCGGTACCTGCTCAGGCTCCTGTGGCTCGAGAGCTGGCGGAAGAAACTCGCAACCCGTTCCTTGAAGATCTCCCACCACTCTGACTTATCGCTACAGAGATCCAAAAGCGGTACCTGGCTCTGAAGAAAGTCCTCAAAGGATTGTCTTATCTCTGCTTCTTCCAAGAGGGACGAATTCAGCTTCCATAGTCCCTTTCCCATCCGAGGGGTTTCTGAAACATTCAGAGAAAAATAAATCAGACAGTGATCGGAGAACTCCACCTCAACAACGGACACTGCTGAAGAGATGGCTTCCTCCTTCAAAAAAAACCTGTCTATCCTAGACCTACAGCTACCTCTATGAAAGGTGAAACCACAGTGACCTGGGGTGTGCCGGATGTGGACATCCACCAGGCGAGCGTCACTAGCTATGCTATTAAGAGTATTACTATCATAAGCCAGCCGGTCAATGGAGCCTCCCCTATCACGAAGCCTTGTGACAGTGTTAAAGTCACCTCCAAAGACCACCTGCCGACTCGTAAAAAGATAGGGCTTAATCTTCAGGAAGAGACATTTACGGTCCCACTTTGACTGTGGACCATAGATGTTAATGAGCCGAAGCTCCTGTCCCCTCATGAAGACGTCTAAGACCAGGCACCTACCCATTTCTACCTCGATAACTCTCCGGCATTCAACCGATGCAGTCTTAAAAAGGACTGCCACCCCGCTACACGGCTCGGCCGCAAGAGACCAGTACGAGGACCCGCACCTCCACTCACTCTCCGCCTTGCGTATGGCCCCCATATCCGTAAGTCTGGTCTCCTGCAAAAACAAAATGTCAGCCTCAAATCGGGTGAGAAAATCAAAGGCCGCAAATCTAGCCGCATCTGACTTTATACTAGCGACATTAATGGTCGCCAGAGTCAACGGGGTGGGTGCCGCCATCATGAGTGATCGAGTTAGATGGCCTTTTTCTTCCCCCCACCCTTTTTCCTAGCCCGCTCATCTCCAGACGATGAAGCCCCCCCTCTTCTTTTCAAAGAGACAGAGGTATCCATCCCTCCCACCTCTTTCTCATCTCCGGACGCAGGGTTGGCCCCACCTCCTGAAAAAGACATACCCTCCGGAGAAGGGACTCCGCCCCCTCCCAAAGACCCTCCAGATGTTACCTCCGGAACCTCACCCCCGACCCCCATCTCAGCAGGGTCATCAAGGGCTTGGAACCGGTTGGAGAGGGAGATCAGAGGGGAGTAGGTGGGACCTTCCTTAGGCACCTTGGTCAGGGAAGAAGATTTTCCACCTTTTTTCTTCTTTTTTTTTATTTTTGGCACTCTTGGTACCCTTGTCACCCATTTCTTTTGGCTGTTCCCCTCCATCCTCATCAAAACTTTCATATTGTGAGGCATCTGAGAGATCAGCCACTTCCTCATTCTCCATCCGACTGATCTCCTCATTCACCGCTTCCTCCCCCGGGGCCTCAGTGACATGGGCCATCGCCTCGGAGGAGGGGGCAGCCATTACCCCAGTTTCCTGAGGCTCCTCCTGCCCCCTGCCCTCCTGACGCCTTGCCTGCCTCCGCTGGTAAGAGGGACCCCTAGCCCTGCCATTCCTCATCGGCCCCTCAGCTCCTCCCTGCCGCCACCGCCAACCCCCGCAGAAGTTGCACCGCCAAGAACTTCCTCACGGCTCCCCTCCGCCCGGCTGGCCATGGCATTAGAGAATGAACGAGGGCAGCGGCTGAACGGGTGACCTAGATCACCACACAGGTGACATCGAATGACACCACAGGACGCGGCGAGGTGACCCACCTCGCCACACAAGGCACATTTCTGCACCTTGCAGCCCGCGCTGAAGTGGCGAGGATCACCGCACCTGTGGCAGACCTTCGGCTGCCCCTGGTAGAAGACCAGAATACGATCCCTTCCCAGGAAAGCCGAGGAAGGGATGTGGGTGACAGTGCCCCCTGAACGCTTCAACTTTACCATGAAGGTCCAGCCTCCTGACCAGATGCCAAAATCGTCCCGATTCTTTTTAGGGACCTCCACAACCTCGCCGTACCGGCTCAACCAGGTCATTATGTCAACGCCAGAAAGGGACTCATTACATGTTAAAACGGTCACTTTCTTTGGCCCACTTTGGCGAGAAATTGCCTCCACAGCAAACCCTCGCCAGCCGGGCTCCTCTTTTACCAGCTCATAATTTGACCAAAAGAGCTCTAAGCCCTCTGGCCGAACAAAGCTGATATCAAAGGTGGAGGTCCCAAAAGGATGTATCAGAGCAAAGATGTCAATAGCCCTGAAGTCCATCTTCATGAGGAGCTTCACCACATTTGTCCTAGATGGACAGGCCTCATCGCCCCTCCAGCGAAGACGAACAACATTTCTCTGGAGACCCCCTGCCCGGCTGTCGGGAGGGACCACACGGTCTCCACCCCCCTTTTCTCTTGGAAGGCAGCTAGACCAAATTTATCTAGCCAGTAGGACAACTCCACCTCTCTTCCCTCTACATTGATCGTCCGCTCCCCTTTTTTGAGGGCCTCCAGGAAGCGGCGGCGAAAAGCATCATTCCCTGGGTCCGGAGATGAGGAAGACCCCCGCAGAACCCCACCGGCAGCAGCCGCATAACTTATGGTGCCTGCAGGTGAGGTGGACGATGGACCAGCCCCTATATTCTCTGAACTCTCAACTTCACAGTCAACCATCTCCACCTCACTTACCTCAGCCACACCATTTTCACTAGTAGAACTTTTATTTTTTCCTTTCCCACACTGGCACCATTCACACCAACCATACCTCCAGCAGAAACCACCCCTCCAACACCTGACCCTTCACCATTGTCACAGACACTATTCACACCACTTGCACCACTTCCATTATTATTTACATTTTCATTTGTGTTTTTTTCACTGCTTTCTGCTGGGGGGGTTGCTATTTGCAGTGCTACTGCCCCTTTAAGAGTGGTATTGCAGAGTTTAGTTACCACACCCTGCTTTTCAGCAGAGCATGTGCTGCTTGCAGACTGTTGCTCCAGCCTCTCCTGCAGACCATCTCCACACTCCTGTGTGCACTTCACCACCAGGTTCCCCGCAGATACAGGTGACACACATGCAGATGACCCCGGTGGTGCGATCCGGGCCGGCATTACCGCAGCCATTACAGCTGCACCTGAGATAATCGGTGCCGGGGCCCCTGACTTTGACCCAGCATCGGATCTGCATGTGGGGGACCCCGACACCACAGCACACGCCGCCGATGATGCGGCCCTGGCTGACAGTGCACCGCCAACACTGCGGGGAGCGGTGACCACCGGCAAGGTACCCACAGCCTCCACCCCCCGAGCGTCAGCGGGTGCAGCAGGCGCCAGGCCGTCCCCGGTTTTCACAGAGGATCGGGTCTGGACACCTCCACAGATCTTATTACCGCCCGCCACAGGGCCACACTCCAGACCATGCACACTGTCCGGCTCTGCAGCCGCATGCCCACTCTCGCCCCCTCTGCTACTGCCAGCAGAGACGGCGACCGGCGCCATATGACTTGTACTCTCCCCGCTCCCTCGCACCGGAACCACTGCAGGTCCCGGGCCGGGGTGGGTAGCGGGTTCCACACAGCGGGACTGGGGGGTCCCAGGAAGGGGCACAAACACCAACCTCTCCTCCGATGTTTTCTTCCTTTTTTTCTGTTTCTTTTTCCCCTCCTGGTCGCCTCGTCCCCGCAGACCTCATCCCCAAACTTCAGGTGGGCATAATTTACTGGGGACTCCAGCTGACGGATCTGCTGCAAGACGAGGCAACCCCCACTACTGCTTTTATCGCTGCCGCTATCATCCGCATCACCCCCATCATCCTCTGAAATGCTATTGTCTGATGGGAGTGGGAACTGCACTGGATCTATCCCGCTGTGTGTGGCCTGGGGATCACTTACCAAGCCCCCAGGTGGGTACGGTGCCTCCTCCATCTCCACATGGTCCACCTCCTCCACCTGGGTCGGACGCCGAGACCCCTCTGGCTCCTTCACAGCAGCCATGTTATGGAATCTGTCCTCATTGTCCAGTTTTTCCCGGAAAGGCCCGCTGTTATCCAGTATAGCTGCTCTCCGGGCTTCCATGCCCTCAATGCCGATCCTCAGGCTGGATATCCTGGCTGTTAGGGCAGACTTCTCTGTGCGGGAGGCCCTGTCTGCAGCTTGCCTCGCCTCCTTCATTTCCTCCCGGAGCCTCCTCAGTGTCTTCCCAGCCTCCTCATACTCGCAGAGGTACACATGGATGCGGGAGCCATAGCTGGTAACCGGCTCCCCTGCGGCCCTAGTGCCCCAATCTTTCTGCACCGCTGCCGCTGGACCTCTGCGAGTACTCCGCTCACCTCCGGGAGGAGACACCGCAGTGGCCCTCGCCTCAGGCTTAGGAGCTTTGCAGCCCTCCTGGGTCTTCCTGGGCTCCTCCATGTTTCGGGCCTTGCTGGATCTGGTGACCCTCTTTGCCGGTAGCAATGAGCTCCCACCCCCGCCGGCTTAGACCGAGGGGTGGAGACGGGGACTTAGCCCCACAGTTCATCCACTACACCCCTCTCTTTCCTGGGTCAGAGAGGGGGGGATTCCTGGGTGTAAGAAAAAAAACTGGTCTCTCTCCTGGAGCAAACAATCGCACACCTTCCTCCACAGACTACAGGCCTCTAGTGGTGGCTGCAGACAGGATCTTATCATGTATCTCTGTATACAGGGAGCTCCCCCTAGTGGTGGCTGCAGACAGGATCTTATCATGTATCTCTGTATACAGGGAGCTCCCCCTAGTGGTGACTGCAAACAAGATCTTATCATGTATCTCTGTATACAGGGAGCTCCCTCTAGTGGTGGCTGCAGACAGGCTCTTATCATGTATCTGTATACAGGGAGCTCCCCCTAGTGGTGGCTGCAGACAGGATCTTATCATGTATCTCTGTATACAGGGAGCTCCCCTAGTGGTGAATGCAAACAAGATCTTATCATGTATCTCTGTATACAGGGAGCTCCCTCTAGTGGTGGCTGCAGACAGGATCTTATCATGTATCTCTGTATACAGGGAGCTCCCCTAGTGGTGACGGCAGACAGGATCTTATCATGTATCTCTGTATACAGGGAGCTCCCCTTAGTGGTGACTGCAAACAGGATCTTATCTGTTATGAATGTTTTAGAAATGAATTCTGAGCAGAAGCTCCCTCTGGTGATTACAAACGGTACTGAACCATTCAATGAGGATTGGCAATCAGGAATCACGGACTGGCTGGATATAAGGGAGGTTTCCCCTCATCATGGTTGCCGGTGATCAATTGTTCCTGTCTCAACGTTGTTTCCTGGTTCACTTGGAAGCTTGCTGAGTCTTGCCTCTTCACCTGCTCTCAGATAAGATAGTTTCTGTTTTTTGATTTTGTGCTTGCCATTTGCAATTTTCTCTGCATTTCTGTGAGGTTGGCCAGGTTCCCCTCCTCGGGGGCTTGGGCGCCTCTCGGTTCCTCTGTAGCCACTGTTGTTTGTTCATTTGCCTTTTCCAGTTTTTTCTGTGGCTGCGGCTTAGTTTTGTTACACCAGAGAACTAATTTAGGTGGTAGAGGTCGTGTGATCTCAGGTGTTTTTGCAATTAGTAGCGTTGGCTTTTTTTTTTTAGGGTTTTTTTGGATTGCTGTAAGTATCCTTCCTATCCTTTTCTGTCCAGGCAGATTGAGCCCCAGCGTTTGCTCATACTATTTTCTATCTGTGTCTGTATTTCCTCTTGTCTAACCGCCATTACATGTTTGGGGGCTTCCTGTGTTCTTTGGGGATCTGCTCCGTGGCAGATAGTTTTCCTCTTTCTATCTTTAGGTGTAGTTAGCCTCTCAGGCTGTGACGAGGCGTCTAGGACCAACGTAGGTACGCTCCACGGCTGCCTTTAGTTGTGGTGGTTAGTCAGGGTACTGCAATCCAGTAGATCCCAACCTCTCTGGTGTATTGCCTTTTTTGCCTGCACTCCTCAGCTACCAAAACATAACACTTATCATGTATCTCTGTATACAGGGAGCTCCCCTACTGGTGACTGCAGACAGGATCTTATCATGTGTCTCTGTACACAGGGAGCTCCCCCTAGTGGTGGCTGCAGACAGGATCTTATCATGTATCTCTGTATACAAGGAGCTCCCCTAGTGGTGACTTCAGACAGAATCTTATCATGTATCTGTGTATACAGGGAGCTCCCCTAGTGGTGACTGCAAACAGGATCTTATCATGTATCTGTGTATACAGGGAGCTCCCCTAGTGGTGGCTGCAGACAGGATCTTATCCTGTATCTCTGTATACAGGGAGCTCCCCTAGTGGTGACTGCAGACAGGATCTTATCATGTATCTCTGTATAGAGGGAGCTCCCCCTAGTGGGTGACTGCAGACAGAATCTTATCATGAATCTCTGTATACAGGGAGCTCCCCCAGTGTTGACTGCAGACAGAATCGTATCATGTATTTCTGTATACAGGGAGCTCCCCCTAGTGGTGACTGCAGGCAGAATCTCATCATGTATCTCTGTATACAGGGAGCTCCCCCTAGTGGTGGTTGGAGACAGCTGCAGACAGGATCTTATCATGTATCTCTGTGTACAGGGAGCTCCCCCTAGTGGTGACTGCAGACAGGATCTTATCATGTATCTCTGTATACAGAGAGCTCCCCCTAGTGGTGGATGCAGACAGGATCTTATCATGTATCTCTGTATACAGGGAGCTCCCCCTAGTGGTGACTGCAGACAGGATCTTATCATGTATCTCTGTATAGAGGGAGCTCCCCTAGTGGGTGACTGCAGACAGAATCTTATCATGAATCTCTGTATACAGGGAGCTCCCCAGTGGTGACTGCAGACAGAATCGTATCATGTATTTCTGTATACAGGGAGCTCCCCTAGTGGTGACTGCAGGCAGAATCTCATCATGTATCTCTGTATACAGGGAGCTCCCCCTAGTGGTGGTTGGAGACAGCTGCAGACAGGATCTTATCATGTATCTCTGTGTACAGGGAGCTCCCCCTAGTGGTGACTGCAGACAGGATCTTATCATGTATCTGTGTATACAGGGAGCTCCCCCTAGTGGTGACTGCAGACAGAATCTTATCATGTATCTCTGTATACAGGGAGCCCCCTAGTGGTGACTGCAGACAGGATCGTATCATGTGTCTCTGTATACAGGGAGCTCCCCCTAGTGGTGGCTGCAGACAGGATCTTATCATGTATCTCTGTATACAGGGAGCTCCCCTAGTGGTGGCTGCAGACAGGATCTTATCATGTGTCTCTGTACACAGGGAGCTCCCCCTAGTGGTGGCTGCAGACAGGATCTTATCATGTATCTCTGTATACAAGGAGCTCCCCTAGTGGTGACTTCAGACAGAATCTTATCATGTATCTGTGTATACAGGGAGCTCCCCCTACTGGTGACTGCAGACAGGATCTTATCATGTGTCTCTGTACACAGGGAGCTCCCCCTAGTGGTGGCTGCAGACAGGATCTTATCATGTATCTCTGTATACAAGGAGCTCCCCCTAGTGGTGACTTCAGACAGAATCTTATCATGTATCTGTGTATACAGGGAGCTCCCCCTAGTGGTGACTGCAAACAGGATCTTATCATGTATCTGTGTATACAGGGAGCTCCCCCTAGTGGTGACTTCAGACAGAATCTTATCATGTATCTGTGTATACAGGGAGCTCCCCTAGTGGTGACTGCAAACAGGATCTTATCATGTATCTGTGTATACAGGGAGCTCCCCCTAGTGGTGGCTGCAGACAGGATCTTATCCTGTATCTCTGTATACAGGGAGCTCCCCCTAGTGGTGACTGCAGACAGAATCTTATCATGTATCTCTGTATAGAGGGAGCTCCCCCTAGTGGGTGACTGCAGACAGAATCTTATCATGAATCTCTGTATACAGGGAGCTCCCCCAGTGGTGACTGCAGACAGAATCGTATCATGTATTTCTGTATACAGGGAGCTCCCCCTAGTGGGTGACTGCAGACAGAATCTTATCATGTATCTCTGTATACAGGGAGCTCCCCAGTGGTGACTGCAGACAGAATCGTATCATGTATTTCTGTATACAGGGAGCTCCCCCTAGTGGTGGCTGGAGACAGCTGCAGACAGGATCTTATCATGTATCTCTGTGTACAGGGAGCTCCCCCTAGTGGTGACTGCAGACAGAATCTTATCATGTATCTCTGTATATAGGGAGCTCCCCCTAGTGGTGACTGCAGACAGAATCTCATCATGTATCTCTGTATACAGGGAGCTCCCCCTAGTGGTGCTGGAGACAGCTGCAGACAAGATCTTATCATGCATCTCTGTGTACAGGGAGCTCCCCCTAGTGGTGACTGCAGACAGGATCTTATCATGTATCTGTGTATACAGGGAGCTCCTTCTAGTGGTGCTGCAGACAGAATCTTATCATGTATCTCTATACAGGGAGCCCCCCTAGTGGTGACTGCAGACAGGATTGTATCATGTGTCTCTGTATACAGGGAGCTCCCCCTAGTGGTGCTGCAGACAGGATCTTATCATGTATCTCTGTATACAGGAGCTCCCCCTAGTGGTGCTGCAGACAGATCTTATCATGTATCTGTGTATACAGGGAGCTCCCCCTAGTGGTGCTGCAGACAGATCTTATCATGTATCTGTTATACAGGGAGCTCCCCCTTAGTGGGTGACTGCAGACAGGAATCTTATCATGTTCTTGTATACAGGGAGCTCCCCCTAGTGGTGATGCAGACAGGATTGTATCATTGTCTCTGTATACAGGGAGCTCCCCCTAGTGGTGGCTGCAGACAGCATTGTTATGTTTCGGTAGCTGAGGAGTGCAGGTAAAAAAGGCAATACACCAGAGAAGTTGGAATCTATGAGATTGCAGTACCCTGACTAACCACCACAACTAGAGGCAGCCGTGGAGCGTTCCTACGTTGGTCCTAGACGCCTCGTCACAGCCTGAGAAACTAACTACACCTAAAGATAGAAATAGGAAAGCTATCTGCCCCGGAGCAGAACCCCAAAGAACATAGAAAGCCCCCAAATATGTAATGGCGGTTAGACAAGATGAAATACTGACACAGACAGAAAATAGTATGAGCAAACGTTGGGGCCCAAACTACCTAAATAGAAAAGGATAGGAAGGGCACTTACTGCAATCCCAAAAAACCCTGAAAAGCACCAACTCTACTAATTTCAAAATCACCTGAGATCACACGACCTCTACCACCTAAATTAGTTCTCTGGTGTAACAAAATCAAAACAGCAGCCACTGAAAAAACTGGAAAAAGCAAAAGAACAAACATCAGTGGCTGAACTAAACTGAGAGGGCAAAAGCCCCCGTAGGGGACCCTGAAGGCCCCCACAGAAGTGCAGGACAAAATGCAAAAATGAAGCACAAAAACAAAAAGAAGAAAATGTCTTATCTGATAGCAGGAGATGCAGACACGACACAGCAGGCTACAAAGGAAACAGGACTCAAGGATTGAGACCAGAACAATTGATCACCGGCAACCCTGATGGGAAGGCGACTCCCTTATATAAGACCAGTCAGTAACACCTGATTCCCACTCCTCACAATCTTCACTGGACAGTCCAGTACCGCTTGTAACCACCAGAGGGAGCCTCTGCTCAGAACTCATTTCAAGTCCATTCACAACAGTACCCCCCCCTTGAGGAGGGGTCACCGAACCCTCACTTGAGCAACCAGGTCGGTCAGGATGAGTTCTATGATACGCACGGATGAGTCTCCTAGCATGGTGTCACGGGTGTGTCGCGGCGGAGATCGTCGCGATTGCACACCCTGACTTCGCACAGCTGAGTTTCTGGTGCTGGGTGTTTTTCGGCACTGAGGGAGTTAATTCTTTCTCTCTCGGTGCTGGGCTGACCAGCCTCGCCCAGCTGCGATTGATGTTTTGTTAATTAGCTTCCTTCATATACCTGCTGGTCTGCTGGGGAAGTTGTCGGTGAAAGCATTCATTCAGACCAGCAGAGCGGATCATTTCTGAGAGGACTTAAGCTAAGAGTGCCTGTTGTGGTTTTTCCTCTCCTCGCTTATTGTTTATCTCCTTAACCTTTTGTGTTCCTCTGTAGTGGAAGTTTTGTATGCAAGGCTGTGTTTTCTTTACCCCTTGTCTGTCTCGTTTGTCTTAGACTGTGTGTAAGCTGTGACCTGCCCATTCCCTGTGGTGGTAATCAGGGTCCTTCTCAGGACTAGATTACAGTGGTCAGGGATCTACAGGAGACAGGGTTACGCTGGCGGCCTGGACCTCTGTACCATTAACAGTACCTCCAGGTAGAGGACTAGTCAGGACCCCAGTTCAGGGTCAGCATAGACCCCGGTCCACCTCTATCCAGAGACAGCGTGACACGTACACAGTATTGACCCACAATACATAGGATATTATGTCAGGTAAGACATTGCTGGCAGATACTATGTATACATGTTGATTTCTCTATTATATGAAATTTAGAATGATGTCACATTAGATATAGGTTACTATCTTTGAATATATCTGTTATACGTCGTGACATTTTCACCGGCCATCTAAAGATTCTCCCCAGCCACCATGGATCCAGTAGCCCATTTAGCTCAGCAGTTGCAGAGTTTGTCCATGGAGCTGACGGACGTTAAATCCAAGGTTTTGTACCCCCGGGAGCAAACCAGATTTGAACCTAAAGTAGCTCTCCCGGACAGGTTCACTGGTGGGCGGGACAAGTTTTTTACTTTCCGGGAAGCATGTAAATTATATTTTCGGCTGCGGCCGCAGTCGTCGGGGAGTGAGGATCAGAGGGTGGGAATTGTCATCTCGCTCTTACAAGGGGACCCTCAATCCTGGGCGTTCTCTCTCCCCCCGGGCTCCCCGGCTCTCCAGTCAGTGGACCGATTTTTTACATCCCTGGGTCTGGTATATGATGACCCGGATCGGGTCTCCCTTGCTGAAATGAAGTTACGTAGGATACAGCAGGGAGATCGTCCGGCGGAGGAATTTTCTTCAGAGTTCCGTAGGTGGGCCACGGATACTCAGTGGAATGACCCAGCTCTTAAGAGCCAGTTTTGTCAAGGTTTATCTGACAAATTAAAAGATGTGTTGGCTCAGTATGATTCTCCCCCGTCACTGGAGGCCGCTATGGCTCTTGCTATTCGCATTGATAGACGGCTTCGGGAGAGGTGTGGGGTAACTCCGCCCCCTGTGATGACTCCACCTCCTTCTAAAGTCCCTAATATTGAGGTTCCCCTGGTTTGTTCCGAGGAACCTATGCAGTTGGGAGGGACATCATTCCGAGGGAGGGGATCGGCGGTGCGCCGCAAAACAAGAAGGTGTTTCTTCTGCGGGAGAGAGGGACATTTTATTGAGGGGTGTCCATCCCGTACTGTACTGAGCAAGAAGTCGCCGGAAAACTATTAATCCCAGGTTGTGTGGTGGACGACAATCTGGGAGTATGTATTTCGTCCCCAAGTCCGTCTCAGTTTCTCGTACCAGCGGAGGTGGTGGTAGGTACGAGAACTGAGAGGATTTCTGTTCTTCTGGATAGTGGGGCCGCGGCTAATCTGGTGGACGCTCGGTTTGCCCAGGTGCAAGGTATGCAACTGAGTGTATTGGCCAAAGCTATCCCTATATTCTCTATTGACGCCAGGCCTCTCGGTCAAGGTAGCTTTGTGCAAGCCGTGCATAACATAGATCTTCGAGTGGGGCAATACATAAAGAACTATTGTCTTGTTATGTGTTGGAGGGCCTTCCCACTCCTATTGTGTTGGGACTTCCTTGGTTAACTAAACATAACCCAGTTATTAATTGGCAATCCAGAGAGATAAGCCAGTGGGGTGAATTTTGCAATAGTAACTGCATGAACACGGTCATCGGTACGGTCGTGCCTAGAACCTTACCTCCTTTTCTGGAGGACTTTGAGGATGTGTTTTCAGAGGAAGGGTGTCAAGAATTACCTCCTCATCGCGCATATGACTGTGCTATAAAATTTCTTCCTTATGCTAAGTTACCAAAATCTAGGTCATATAACCTTTCTGGTCCTGAGAGGCAAGCTATGAAGGATTATATTTCGGAAAGTCTGGCCAAGGGGCATATTAGACCTTCATCTTCCCCAGTGGCCGCGGGGTTCTTCTTTGTGAAGAAAAAAGATGGAGGCCTACGCCCTTGCCTGGATTTCCGTGAGCTTAATCGGATTACGGTCCGAGATCCGTATCCGCTCCCACTTATTCCTGATCTCTTCAATCAGATTGTGGGCGCCAAATGGTTCTCTAAGTTGGATCTCAGGGGGGCGTATAATCTGATTAGGATAAAGGAGGGGGATGAGTGGAAGACGGCGTTTAACACTCCGGAGGGACATTATGAGAACCTTGTCATGCCTTTCGGCCTGACTACTGCCCCGGCGGTGTTTCAACATTTTGTTAATGACATTTTTCGTCACCTTGTGGGCAGTTTGTGGTCGTTTATTTAGATGACATCTTAATTTACTCGCCGGATCTTGTGTCTCATCAGGAGCATGTGAGACAGGTGTTGCAGATCTTGCGAGATAATAAACTGTACGCCAAATGGGAGAAATGTGTATTCGCCGTACAGGAACTTCAGTTTTTAGGGTTCCTGGTGTCAGCTTCCGGTTTCCGTATGGACCCTGGTAAAGTGAAGGCAGTGCTTGAGTGGGATCGGCCAGAGGATCTTAAAGCACTGCAGCGTTTCCTGGGGTTTGCTAACTACTACCGGAAATTTATTCGTAATTTCTCATCCGTTGTCAAACCTCTCACTGACATGACAAAAAAAGGGACGGATTTTTCTAGGTGGTCGGACAAAGCTTGTCAAGCATTTTCCTCCTTGAAAAAATGTTTTGCTTCGCACCCATACTCATCCAACCTGATGCATCACAACCGTTCATTGTGGAGGTAGACGCATCTGACGTAGGAGTGGGTGCGGTATTATCTCAAGGTCCGTCCCCTGGTAAATGGCATCCGTGCGCTTTCTTCTCTAAAAAATTGTCGTCCGCCGAGAGGAATTATGATGTCGGCAATAGGGAACTCTTGGCCATTAAGTTGGCTTTTGAAGAGTGGCGTCACTTTTTGGAGGGGGCAGTCCACCCGGTCACCGTCATTACTGATCACAAGAACCTGCTGTATTTAGAGTCTGCAAAACGTCTGAATTCCAGACAAGCTAGATGGTCGTTGTTTTTTACCAGGTTTAATTTTGTCGTCACATATCGTCCTGGGTCAAAAAATGTAAAGGCTGATGCCTTATCTCGTAGTTTCCCGGGGCCGGGAAGACGGATGACCCGGTTCCTATTCTTCAGGAGGGAGTTGTAGTGTCGGCTGTATGCTCTGAGCTTGAGGAGGAGGTATTGGAGGCTCAGGGGGACGCCCCTGTAGGACCTCCAGGGAAACTGTTTGTTCCAGATCAGTTAAGACTAAAGGTTATCTAGGCACATCATAATTCTGCTTTGGCAGGACACCCAGGGAGTAAAGCAACTGTAGATCTCGTTTCTCGCCGGTTTTGGTGGCCTAACTTAAATAAAGAGGTGGTAGCTTTTGTCGCGTCCTGTGGGGTATGTGCGCGCTCTAAGACCCCACATACCCGTCCGTCTGGGGCCCTTTTACCGTTGAAAATCCCGGAGCGTCCATGGACCCATCTGTCTATGGACTTCATTACGGACCTCCCTCCGTCTTCAGGTAAAACTGTCATACTAGTTGTAGTTGACAGGTTCAGCAAGATGGCACATTTTATTGCTCTTCCTGCTCTTCCTAATGCTAAAACTCTGGCGCAGGTGTTCATTGGGGAGATTGTGAGACTTCACGGGTTGCCTTCCGATGTGGTGTCGGATCGGGGGTCTCAGTTTGTGTCCAAATTCTGGAAGGCATTTTGTTCTCGTCGGGGAATGCAGTTGTCATTTTCTTCGGCTTTTCATCCGCAGACCAATGGTCAGACAGAGCGTCTGAATCAGAGCTTAGAGACATATCTCCGGTGTTTTGTCTCAGAGAACCAAGAGGACTGGTCTTCTTTCTTGCCTCTGGCAGAGTTCGCTCTTAACAATAGGCGGAGCGAGTCCACTGGTAAGTCCCCGTTTTGTGGGGCATATGGTTTTCACCCCCAGTTTTGTACTTTAATGGGGGGGGCTCTTCTGGGGTTCCTGAGGAGGAACGATTTTCGTCGTCACTTGCTTCAGTGTGGAGAGGAGTACTGAATAATCTGAGTGCTATGGGGAACCGATACAAACGTATGGCTGATAGGAGGAGAGTGTCTGGTCCGGACCTAAGTGTGAACGATCTGGTATGGTTGTCTATCAAGAATATAAAACTTAAGGTTCCCTCCTGGAAACTCGGTCCCAGATTCATCGGGCCATGCAGGATCAGTTCAATAGTTAATCCGGTGGCTTTCCGTCTTGACCTCCCTCCTACATTTAAAATCCACAATGTGTTCCACAAATCGTTGCTTAAGAGGTACGTGGCACCAGTTATACCGTCACCTCTACCTCCTCCTCCAGTGGTGGTCAATGGTAATTTGGAGTTTCAGGTATCGAAGATCATTGACTCACGTCTGAATCGCCGGTCCCTTCAGTACCTTGTTTATTGGAGGGGTATGGTCCTGAGGAGAGGATGTGGGTTTCTGCGTCGGATATTAACGCAGACCGTTTGGTTCGGGCCTTCCACACTACTCACCCAGATAGACCAGGCCCTGAGGGTCCAGAGGCCCCTCGTAGAAGGGGGGGTACTGTCACGGGTGTGTCGCTGCGGAGATCGTCGCGATTGCACACCCTGACTTCGCACAGCTGAGTTTCTGGTGCTGGGTGTTTTTCGGCACTGAGGGAGTTAATTCTTTCTCTCTTGGTGCTGGGCTGACCAGCCTCGCCCAGCTGCGATTGATGTTTTGTTAATTAGCTTCCTTCATATACCTGCTGGTCTGCTGGGGAAGTTGCCGGTGAAAGCATTCATTCAGACCAGCAGAGTGGATCGTTTCTGAGAAGACTTAAGCTAAGAGTGCCTGTTGTGGTTTTTCCTCTCCTCGCTTATTGTTTATCTCCTTAACCTTTTGTGTTCCTCTGTAGTGGAAGTGTTGTATGCAAGGCTGTGTTTTCTTTACCCCTTGTCTGTCTCGTTTGTCTTAGACTGTGTGTAAGCTGTGACCTGCCCATTCCCTGTGGTGGTAATCAGGGTCCTTCTCAGGACTAGATTACAGTGGTGAGGGATCTACAGGAGACAGGGTTACGCTGGCGGCCTGGACCTCTGTACCATTAACAGTACCTCCAGGTAGAGGGACTAGTCAGGACCCCAGTTCAGGGTCAGCATAGACCCCGGTCCACCTCTATCCAGAGACAGCGTGACACGTACACAGTATTGACCCACAATACATAGGATATTATGTCAGGTAAGACATTGCTGGCAGATACTATGTATACATGTTGATTTTCTCTATTATATGAAATTTAGAATGATGTCACATTAGATATAGGTTGCTATCTTTGAATATATCTGTTATACGTCGTGACACATGGATGTCCGAAGCAAACACCCAAGAATTGTCTTCCTGACCATAACCTCTCCACTTAACCAAATACTGGAGTTTCCGTCTAGAAAAACGAGAATTCAATATTTTCTCAACCACAAACTCCATATTGCCCTCAACCAGAACAGGGTCAGGAGGCAAAGCAGTAGGAACCACTGGCTCAACAAACCTCTTCAACAAGGACTTGTGGAACACGTTATGGATCTTAAATGTCCCTGGAAGAAGCAAACGAAAAGAAACAGGATTAAGAATCTCCATGATCTTATAAGGTCCAATGAACCTAGGCTTAAATTTAGGAGATGCCACTCTCATAGGAATATTTCTTGAGGACAACCAGACCAAGTCCCCCACTTTAAACCGAGGACCATCAGTCCTATGCCGGTTAGCAAACCGCTGGGCCCTCTCCTGAGAGAGGGACAACCTCTCCACTACCTGGTCCCAAATCTGTTGCATACGCTCCACAACAGAGTCAACACCTGGACAGACAAAAGCCTCCGTCTGTCCTGAAGAAAATCGAGGGTGAAACCCAGAATTACAGAAAAATGGAGACATCAAAGTGGCAGAGCTAGCCCTATTATTAAGAGCAAACTCAGCCAAAGGCAAAAAAGAGACCCAGTCATCCTGATCAGCAGACACAAAGCATCTTAGATAAGTCTCCAATGTCTGGTTTGTTCTCTCAGTTTGACCATTGGTCTGAGGATGAAACGCCGAGGAGAAAGACAATTGAACACCAAGTTTAGAACAAAAGGTCCTCCAAAATCTGGAAACAAACTGGACTCCTCTGTCAGACACAATGTTCTCAGGAATGCTGTGTAAACGAACCACGTGCTGAAGGAACAAAGGCACCAATTCAGAGGAGGAAGGCAACTTAGGTAATGGCACAAGATGTATCATCTTGGAAAACCTATCACAAATCACCCAGATGACGGTCATTCTCTGAGAAACAGGGAGGTCGGAAATGAAATCCATAGAGATATGGGTCCATGGTCTCTTGGGCACAGGCAATGGCATCAACAAACCACTAGAGCGAGAGCAAGGCTTGGAGCGAGAGCAAGTCCCGCAGGACTGCACAAATTCCCTGACATCACGAGACAAGGTAGGCCACCAAAAGGACCGACTAACCAAGTCTCTGGCACCAAAAGTTCCGGGATGCCCAGCCAACGCGGAACAATGAATCTCAGACATCACACTCTTTTTCCACTGGTCCGGGACAAACAATTTTCCAACAGGGCAGCGCTAGGGCCTATCCTCCTGACACCCCTCCAGAGCAAGTCTCAAATTGGGTGAGATGGCGGAAAGAACTACACCCTCTTTCAAAATAACAGAAGGATCAGATAACTCAGGAGAGTCCGCAAGGAAACTCCTCGAGAGGGCATCCGCCTTAACATTCTTAGTGCCAGGAAGAAAGGAAACCACAAAATTAAAACGTGTGAAAAACAAGGCCCACCTGGCCTGTCTAGGATTGAGTCGCTTGGCAGATTCCAGATAAACCAGATTCTTATGGTCCGTAAGGACCACCACCTGATGTTTGGCTCCCTCCAGCCAATGTCTCCACTCTTCAAAAGCCCACTTCATGGCCAGTAACTCCCGATTACCCACGTCATAATTACATTCAGTAGGAGAACATTTTTGAGAGAAAAAGGCACAAGGGTTACTTTTAGAGGTCTCTGGATCTTTTTGGGACAAAACGGCACCTGCCCCAATTTCAGAGGCATCAACCTCCACCTGAAATGGCAGAGAAACATCAGGCTGCCGTAGAACAGGAGCAGAAGTGAATCTCTGCTTAAGTTCCTGAAATGCAGAGACTGCCTCAGGAGGCCAATTCACCACATCAGAACCCTTTCTGGTCAAATCAGTCAATGGTTTAACAATAACCGAGAAATTACCAATAAATTTACGATAAAAATTGGCAAAACCCAAAAATCTTTGAAGAGCCTTTAATGAAGTAGGTTGGACCCAATCACAGATGGCCTGAACCTTGACCGGGTCCATTTCAATAACAGATGGGGACAAAATGAATCCCAGAAATGAGATCCTCTGTACGCCAAAAAGACACTTTGATCCCTTCACATACAGAGCATTCTCTCTCAAAATCTGGAATACAGTTCGAACATGTTTCACATGAGAGTCCCAGTCATTGGAAAAAATCAAGATATCATCCAAATAAACAATCAGAAATTTATCCACAAAATCCCTGAAAATGTCATTCATGAAGGACTGGAAGACAGAAGGAGCATTAGTGAGCCCAAAGGGCATCACAAGGTACTCAAAATGCCCCTCAGGGGTATTGAATGCCGTCTTCCATTCATCCCCGTGCTTAATGCGAATAAGGTTATATGCCCCCCTGAGGTCAAGCTTGGTAAACCAAGTAGCGTTTTTCACCCTGGAAAACAGGTCAGAAATCAAAGGTAACGGGTATTGATATTTTACCGTAATATTGTTCAAAAGATGATAATCAATACACGGCCTTAATGAACCATCCTTTTTGGCCACAAAGAAAAAACCGGCACCTAAGGGTGAAGAGGATGGTCTGATATGACCCTTCTCCAATGATTCCTTGATATAAGACCGCATAGCGTCATGTTCAGGTACAGACAAGTTAAAAAGGCGACCTTTAGGGAATTTACTACCAGGCACTAATTCAATAGTGCAGTCATAGCTCCTATGGGGAGGCAAGGATGCAGATTTACTTTCGCTAAACACATCAGAAAAATCAATCAAAAAGTCAGGAACATCCTGAGCCTGGGGGAGGCAGAAAAAACAGGAGTGTTGGTATTAACACATTGGCAGCCCCAACTGGTTACAGACACAGATTTCCATCCAAAACAGGATTATGAGACTGCAACCAAGGGAAGCCCAGTACGATAATATCATGCAGATTATACAGAACCAAAAATTTACAGCACTCCTGATGATCAGGTTCAACCCTCATTATCACCTGAGTAGAGAACTGAGGTTTATTCTCAGCCAAAGGGGTAGAATCGATCCCCAGTAGGGGAATAGACTTCTGTAGGGGTATCAAGGGAAACCCACAATGTTTAGCAAAATCATAATCCATCAGGTTAATAGCTGCTCCAGAATCAACGAAAGCCTGAGCAGAAAATGAGGACAGAGAGCATATCAGAGTGACAGTTAATAAAAACTTAGTCTGAACACTACCCAAGACAACTGAGCGTGCAAAACGTCTTCCCCGCTTAGGGCAGACGGAAATAGCATGAGAGGCATCACCACAGTAGAAACATAACCCATTGCGCTTTCGAAACTCATGACGCTGTGCCCCAGAAACCACTCTATCACACTGCATGGATTCAGAAGCAGGTTCACAAGGCAACACTATTCCACGCATACTTCTCCGCTCACGCAAACGTCTGTCAATTTGAATCGCTAATGACATAGAATCATTGAGACCAGAGGGGACAGAGAATCCCACCATAACATCCTTTACATTATCTGACAGACCCTTCCGAAAAAGGGCCGCCAAAGCGTCGTCATTCCATTTGGTCAGGACTGCCCACCTACGGAATCTCTGACAGTATAACTCAGCGTCATCAAGCCCCTGATTTAATGCCAACAAGGCTTTTTCAGCTTGATCAGTGACATTAGGCTCATCGTACAATAACCCCAAAGCCTGAAAAAACGCATCAACATCACTCAAAACAGGATCCCCAGGTGTCAGGGAAAAAGTCCAATCCTGAGGATCGCCGCGCAGGAGAGAGATGACAATTTGAACCTGCTGCGCTGTGTTCCCTGAGGACTTAGATTTTAAGGCAAAAAACAATTTACAATTATTTTTGAAATTCTGAAACTTAGCTCGATCCCCTAAAAACAAATCTGGCATGGGAATCCTAGGTTCCACAACAGGCAACCTAGCAAGATAGGTAGCAATACTCTGAACCTCAGTGGCAAGCTGATCCACACGGCCAGACAACTGTGCAAACTCCATTGAGAGAAAAAAAAATCCTCCCCAGCACCCAGAGATACAGAGGGAAAAAAAATGCAACAAACAGAAAAATATCTCTGACAACTCTGACAACCTTTTTTCTTTCACAATATTTTTTCCCTTCTGTGAGTACCATACAATTTTCAATTTTTTTGGCTGGTGATACTGTTATGTTTCGGTAGCTGAGGAGAGCAGGCAAAAAGGCAATACACCAGAGCAGTTGGAATCTATGGGATTGCAGTACCCTGACTAACCACCACAACTAGAGGCAGCCGTGGAGCGTTCCTACGTTGGTCCTAGACGCCTCGTCACAGCCTGAGAAACTAACTACACCTAAAGATAGAAAGAGGAAAGCTATTTGCCCCGGAGCAGATCCCCAAAGAACATAGAAAGCCCCCAAACATGTAATGGCGGTTAGACAAGATGAAATACTGACACAGACAGAAAATAGTATGAGCAAACGCTGGGGCCCAAACTAACTAAATAGAAAAGGATAGGAAGGGTACTTACTGCAATCCCAAAAAACCCTGAAAAGCACCAACTCTACTAATTTCAAAATTACCTGAGATCACACGACCTCTACCACCTAAATTAGTTCTCTGGTGTAACAAAATCAAAACAGCAGCCACTGAAAAAACTGGAAAAAGCAAAAGAACAAACATCAGTGGCTGAACTAAACTGAGAGGGCAAAAGCCCCCGGAGGGGACCCTGAGGCTAAGTTCACACGTTGCGGAATTGCCGCGGAAATTTCCGCGGCAATCCCGCACTTCTCCCGCAGGAAATACGCACGTTTTTTGTGTGTGCTGATTCCCGCCAGAATAATAGCGTTTTGCAAGCGTAATTAGCTTGCAGAATGCTAGCGTTTTCCTAGCGATCTGTAGCATCGCTTGGAAAACTGATTGACAGGTTGGTCACACGAGTCACACATAGTGTTTGACAAGTGTGACCAACTTTTTACTATTGATGCCGCCTATGTCGCATCAATAGTAAAAAGATCTAATGTAAAAATAATAAATAATGATATTCTCACCTTCCGGCGGCCCCCGCAGCCTTCCCGCCTTCAGCGACGCTCCCGGCAACTCCGGTCCCAAGGATGCTTTGCGGCAAATCACACCGATGACGTAGCATCTCGCGAGACCGCTATGCCATCTGGGTGATTCTTGCAAAGGACTCTTGGGACCGGAAGTTGCCGGGAGCGTCGCTGAAGGCGGGAAGGCTGCGGGGGCCGCGGGAAGGCTGCGGGGGCCGCCGGAAGGTGAGAATATCATTATTTTTTATTTTAATTATTGTTTTACCAGGGATATGGTACCCAGGGCCTGGAGGAGAGTCTCCTCTCCTCCAGACCCTGGGTACCACCGCACATGAACCGCTTACATTCCGCAAAATTAATGAACATGTTGCTATTTTTTCCGCAAAGCGTTTTTTTCGCGGAAAAAAACGCAACATGTGGCCAAAACATGCGGAATCAATTAACATGTATAGGATGCTTAATGCTTGCGTTTTTATCGCGTTTTTTACCGCGGAAAACCGCGGAAAAACCGCGAAAAAAACGCAATTATTCCTGATCGTGTGCACTTAGCCTGAAGGCCCCCACAGAAGTGCAGAACAAAATGCAAAAATCAAGCACAAAAACAAAAAGAAGAAAATGTCTTATCTGATAGCAGGAGATGCAGACACGACACAGCAGGCTACAAAGGAAACAGGACTCAAGGATTGAGACCAGAACAATTGATCACCGGCAACCCTGATGGGAAGGCGACTCCCTTATATAAGACCAGTCAGTAACACCTGATTCCCACTCCTCACAATCTTCACTGGACAGTCCAGTACCGCTTGTAACCACCAGAGGGAGCCTCTGCTCAGAACTCATTTCAAGTCCATTCACAACACAGGATCTTATCATGTATCTCTGTATACAGGGAGCTCCCCCTAGTGGTGACTGCAGACAGGATCTGATCATGTGTCTCTGTATACAGGGAGCTCCCCCTAGTGGTGACTGCAGACAGAATCTTATCATTTATCTCTGTATACAGGGTGCTCCTCCTAGTGGTGGCTGCAGACAGGATCTTATCATGTGTCTCTGTATATAGGGAGCTCCCCCTAGTGGTGACTGCAGACAGGATATTATCATGTATCTCTGTATACAGGTAGCTCCCCCTAGTGGTGGCTATAGACAGAAGCTTACTGTTTAACTCTATGGCTTTCTGAAGGGATGCAGAGGATTTCAACCTTTTTATTAGAAAAATAGAACTGTTTGCCCTTTAAAGAATATATATGTATTTTCATTAAATAATATAAAATTATATGCTTTGGTCCATTTCAATTAACCCCTGCACCATCCATTCCTATCAGGATTTTTAGCTCATTATCTCTTCAGATTTTTTTGATTCTATGACCCCATAATCACCCGAGATCACCATGGATGATGAGTAACAAACTATAAGTCTCATCATTCTCATCCACAAAATATAGTCAGAATTACCAAGGAAATTACCAGTAATGTTGCATATATGTTATCAGCAACTCATAAACACTAAACTGCTAAATTTTCATGTAGTGCATTTATAAATTTGGTAATAGGGCGTAATCTCCGGCTTTCGGCCGTCTTCACAGTCAGCACAAGTTTACTTACTAGTGTGTCCCTGCCTCACTGTGAAGATTGAAGTAACATACATACGTGGTCAAAATTGCTCGTACCCCTCGTTTAATGACAGAAAAACCCACAATGGTGACAGAAAAAATTTGATTCTGACAAAAGTAATAATAAATCAAACATCTATGGAAATGAACAGATGACAGTCAGACATTGCTTTTCAGCTTCCACGGAATTAAAAAAAAATACAACTCATGAAATCGGCCTGGACAGAAATGATGGTTCCTTCACTTAATATTTTGTTGCACCTTTTGAGGCAATCGCTGCAATCAGACGATTCCTGTAACTGTCAATGAGACTTCTGCGCCTCTCGACAGGTATTTCAGCTCCTCAAGAGCAGACTGCTCCAACCGTCTCGGTGTGAAGGTCGCCTTTTCCAGACGCCATGTTTCATCTCTTTCCAAAGATGCTCTGTAGGATTGAGGTCAGGGCTCATAGAAGCCACTTCAGAATAGTCCAGTGTTCTCCTCTTAACCATTCTTGGGTGTTTTTAGCTGTGTGTTTTGGGTTATTATCCTGTTGTAAGACCCATGACTTGTGACTGAGACCAAGCTTTCTGACTCTGGGCAGCACATTTCTCTCTAGAATCCCTTGATAGTCTTGAGATTTCATTGTACCCTGTACAGATTCTAGACACCCTGTGCCAGATGCAGCAAAGCAGCCCCAGAACATAACAGAGCCGCCTCCATGTTTCACAGTAGGGACAGTGTTCTTTTCTTCATATGCTTCATTTTTCTGTCTGTGAACATAGAGCTGATGTGCCTTGCCAAAAAGTTCCATTTTTGTCTCATTTGTCCATAGGACATTCTCCCAGAAGCTTTGTGGATTGTCGACATGTAGTTTGGCAAATTCCAGTCTGGCTTTGTGATTCTTTTCAACAATGGTGTCCTCCTTGGTCGTCTCACATGAAGTCCACTTTGGCTCATACAACGACGGTTGCTGCGATCTGACATTAATGTTCCTTGAGCTTGAAGTTCACCTTTAATCTGTTTAGAAGTTTTTCTGGGCTCTATTGTTACCATTCGTATTATTCGTCTCTTTGATTTGTCATCAATTTTCCCCCTGCGGCCACGTCCAGGGAGGTTGGCTACAGTCCCATGGAGCTTACATTTCTGAATAATATGTGCAGCTGTAGTCACAGGAACATCAAGCTGCTTGGAGATGGTCTTATAACTTTTACCTGTAACATGTTTGTGTATAATTTTCTTTCTAATCTCCTGAGACAACTCTTTCCTTCGCTTCCTCTGGTCCATGTTGAGTGTGATACACACGGTGTCACCAAACAGCACAGTGATATCTGTAGCCTCTATACAGGCCACTCACTGATTCCAAGATTGTAGACACCTGTGATGATAATTAGTGGACACACCGCGATTTAACATGTCCCTTCCGTCACATTATTTTCAGGGGAATCATCACTTCTGTCCAGACCGATTTCATGAGTTTTATTTTTTTTTAATTCCGTGGAAGCTGAAAAGCAATGTCTGACTTTGATTTCTTCATTTTCATAGATTTTTGATTTATTATTACTTTTGTCAGATTAAAGTTATTCTGTCACCATTGTGGGTTTTTCTGTCCTTAATCGAGGGGTACCGACAATTTTGGCCACGTGTGTATTTCCCTTGTGGTCAGTGCTGGTACTGAAGCTAATAAATCAATAATAATTTTACCTTTTAACAGAAATCATTGCTGACTATTTCCTTAATTTACAGAAAAGAAGGAAAATCTTTTTGTACTTTTATTTATGTTAAATATTTGCAGATTGAAATGAAATGATTTCTGTGAAGTTCTGTAAAGTTTTGCAACTTGATCCCATAATAATGGTCTGTCCTTACAAATCAGTCTAAACAGCACAAAAAGGCAGCAGCACTCACCTGCCCAGATCTCAGAACAAGTGCACTACAGGGTGCAGCCAGCCCATAAAGCACGTCTGGTCTCGCATGAGGGGTGTTCACACTGGTGCGCATTGAGAGTGTACAGGCCAGCCCGCCTAGTCATTTAGTAGGGGCGTGATTAATAGGCTGTGAACCAGACACTGTGCAGTATCCTTGTGTGAACGGCACCCTATGCGGGCCTCTATAGTGCAATTGTATACTGGGCAGTCACCCCCTCCTTGGATGAGTATGTGGAGAGTGGCTGTTTGATCTGGTATTTTGCACCTGTGCTGCTAACATCTTGCTTTATGGGCTGGCTGCACGCTGTAGTGCGTTTGTTCTGAGATCTGGGCAGGTGAGTGTTGCTGCCTTTTTGTGCTGTTTATTATTATTTATTATTATTATATATACATTTATATAGCGCCATTTATTCCATGGCGCTTTACATATGAAAAGGGGAAAAATATAGACAGATACAATAAACATGTGCTGGACAAGGCACACACAAGTACAGAAGGAGAGAGGACCCTGCCCGCGAGGGCTCACAGTCTACAGGGATGGGTGAGGATACACTAGGAGAGGGTAGAGCTGGTCGTGCGATGGTTCAGTAGACTGAGGATCACTGCAGGTTGTAGGCTTGTCGGAACAGGTGGGTCTTCAGGTTTTTCTTGAAGGTCTCCGTTGTTGGTGAAAGTCTGATGTTTTGCAGCAGGGAGTTCCAGAGTATGGGGGAAGCCCGGGAGAAGTCTTGTATGCGGTTGTGGGAAGAAGAGATGAGGGGGGAGTCGAGAAGGAGAACTTGAGAGGATCGAAGGTTGCGTGTAGGTAGGTAGCGGGAGACCATGTCACAGATGTATGGAGGAGAAAGGTTGTGGATGGCTTTGTATGTCATGGTTAAGGTTTTGAACTGGAGCCTCTGGGCAATAGGGAGCCAGTGAAGGGCCTGGCATAGTGGGGAGGCTGGGGAATAGCGGGAAGACAGGTGGATTAGTCGTGCAGCAGAGTGTAGGATGGACTGGAGTGGTGCCAGAGTGCTAGAGGGGAGGCCAGACAGTAGGAGGTTGCAGTAGTCGAGGCGGGAGATGATAAGGGCATGCACTAGTGTTTTTGTGGTTTCATGGTTGAGGAATGAGCGGATCCGGGAAATATTTTTGATTTTGAGGCGGCAGGAGGTGGCGAGGGTTTGGATATGTGGTTTGAAAGAGAGGGCAGAGTCGATGATCACCCCAAGGCACCGAGCATGTGGGACTGGGGAAAGCGAGCAGGCATTGACATTGATGGATAGGTCTGGTGAAGGGGTAGAGTGAGGTGGGGGAAAGATGATGAATTCTGTTTTGTCCATGTTCAGTTTGAGAAAGCGAGCAGAAAAGAAGGCTGAGATAGCAGACAGACACTGTGGGATTTTGGTCAGTAGGGAGGTGAGGTCAGGTCCAGATAGGTAGATCTGCGTGTCATCGGCGTAGAGATGATACTGCAAGCCGTGGGATTCTATGAGCTGTCCCAGGCCGAAGGTGTAGATGGAGAAGAGTAGGGGTCCTAGGACTGAGCCTTGAGGAACACCGACAGACGGGGCGAGGTGAGGAGGTGGTGTGTGAGAGGGAGACACTAAATGTTCGGTCTGTTAGGTATGATGAGATCCAGGATAGGGCCAGGTCTGTGATGCCAAGAGATGAGAGAATCTGTAGCAGGAGGGAATGGTCCACAGTGTCGAAGGCAGAAGACAGGTCCAGGAGAAGGAGGACAGAGTAGTGACGCTTGCTCTTGGCGGTTAGTAGGTCGTTGGTGACTTTACTTAGGGCAGTTTCAGTTGAGTGATGCGGTCGGAAGCCGGATTGTAAACGTTCAAAGAGGGAGCAGGAGGAGAGGTGGGAGGACAGTTCAAGATGGACATGCTGTTCCAGTAGTTTTGAGGCGTAGGGGAGAAGAGATATCGGGCGATAGTTAGACACAGAGGATGGGTCGAGGGAGGGCTTTTTGAGGATGGGTGTGATTGAAGCATGTTTGAAGGATGAGGGGAAGACACCATTTGTAAGTGAAAGGTTGAAGAGGTGTGTGAGAGTAGGGATGAAGACTGTGGCAAAGTTAGGGATGAGGTGGGACGGGAGTGGGTCAAGTGCGCAAGTGGTGAGGTGTGATCTTGACAGGAGAGTGGAGAGCTGATCTTCTGTCATGGTGGTGAAGCTGGTTTTGGAAGAACAGGGCTGAGTGGCTAAGAGGGGCATTGGGGGCTGCGGACCAAAGCCTTCTCTGATCATATCAATCTTTTGCTTAAAGAAGGAGGCAAAGTCTTCGGCAGAAATGAGAGGAGAGGGAGGAGGTGCTGGGGGACGGAGTAGAGAATTGAAAGTGTTGAAGAGCTGTTTAGGGTTGTGAGACAGGGAGGATATGAGAGATGAGAAGTAAGTTTGTTTTGCGGCAGAGAGCGTGGACTTGAAGCTGGCGAGGGACTGCTTGTATGCGTTGAGGTGCTCGGTAGAATGGGTTCTCTTCCATCTCCGCTCGGCAGCCCTGGAAGCCCGTCTCAGTTCTTTGGTCAGGCCGGTCAGCCAGGTTTATATTGAATTGTTGGAGACCTTGAGTCTCCTTAGTGGCTAGTGTAGTGTAGTGTACTTACAAATCAGTCACAGAATATTGCACCCTGGACGTGTGCGCGATCAGCTGAGGGGCAAATTTATCATATAAATATGATGCTATTTATAACTATAGGGCGGCATTAATGCTATCAGAGAGCGATGGAGCACAGCTGGGGCCGGGTCGCGGGTGTAATGGGGCGCAGCTCTGCTATGTCCTCACAAAGGGAAATGTTTATAGCCTCCTAATGTAAATCCTGACCCACTGAGCTGTGCAGAGGCCCATCGTCCCGCCAGAGCGGCTGAAATATGGCCCCATTACGATGGCAGAGCGGCCATTCCTGCTCCCAGGACTCCGTCAAGTGGTTAACTTCATGTCGTTGATGCGATTTAAAGTGGCGGACGTGCTCAAAAAAAGCCAAATGCGCCTTAGAAATTCATCCGATTGATTTTTACTGCTCCTTGGACGCGGTCCAGACCTAATAGAGAAGCAGCGGAGAGGACGCACTGACCTGCTGGGGATGGGGACGGCTCCTGGATGGGGGGTTATTATTCAGATTGTCGCCACTAATGGCGATAACAATGAAATAATGAAGAGAACGTGATTTGCGGCTGGTTGGAGTCAATCATGAGGGTAGATGCTGCAGAAGATCACTGCTCCCCGGACCGGTGCGTGTAGTATGATCACGTGGCGGCGATCTCACCATTAAGGTGGTTTGGCGCCAGGTAATTGAAGTGCGTCTGCCGTTGTAAAACTTTCCTTTAATAAATCAATAGAACATGTGAATATTTGTGCTCGCCCCTTCCCTTCCTTGGAGCTTGTCGTTCCCCTTTCCCTGCCAAAAAACGAATAATCATTGTGGCACTAGCACGTCTTTGGATTGTCTATGGATTCAGACCAGCGGCTGCGCTAATTCTGCAGAGTGATATGACGTTCCGATGGCGTTTGATACATTTTGATACATTTGTAAATGTTCAGTAGATTCCATAACAAGAAGAGAGAGCGGGGGAGGGAGGGGATGAAGCTGCAGTCTTCCGTCCTCAGGCTGTATCATACACTGGCACCTTGGTCCTGGAGTGGCAGAGCTGGAGCTGCAAACATGCACCTGGGAGCAGCAGAGCCCAGTCAGACATCAGGTGTAGCTGAGCCCGATGATGAGGTGGAGCTGGGTTAGTCGGGCAGCACACGGTAATAGAAGTGCCCAGCAGAGAGTCAGGCTTTCCTAAATCTGAAGTGGTGAAGTAGTTTGACCCAGTTCACACTCACTTTTACTTTGCATTGTATCCGCAGCTGTGGCTGTAATCACAGCGCTCTGCAGCGGGTCCAGTATGTCTCTATCCTGGGGGACGTGTAATGTAACGACCCTCGGGTATGATCCCCCTTCCCTGCTTCCCAATATACTCTCATGTTTGGTATCACCATACTTGTACTGCCTGGGAGAATCACTGGTACTCAATCAATAAAATCCAAAAAACAATAACGAAATTTATTTTTTCACCCCACTTGGAATTTTTTCCCATTTTTCTGAACATTATATGATAAAGTGAATACAGTCAATCAAAATTAATTCTACAAAGGAGAAGCCATAAATGACAGTGCGGATGGAAAGTAGAAAAGCTCCAATCATAGGAAAAAGTGGAGAAAAAACGACAGCACAAAAACAAGGATTGGCCGTGTTTTTATGGGGTTAATATTTGGCTTTTGATACAGAGTTGAAATAAAGACACAAATCCATTCTGATCACCAAATAATGGCAGCATATACCGAATAAAGGGAAGGAGTTGAGATTCAGCCTTAATGCATGATGCAGTCTGACCTAAAAGACTGAATCAACATGCACAGTATAGGACAGACTAAGTGCAACACAAAGGGATAAGGGGAAGGGGGGCCCAATACTAGGGAAGGGGGAAGTGGAGACCCCTAGGCAGATCTAACGTCACCCTGTCTGCGCTAAGAGACCCTAAATAGGTTCCACACCTATCGCCAAGCAGGATACCTAGTCCCTGTCAGACCCTACCAGTAAGCCCTGCTTAGGGAAGGAAGGGGTGACCACTGGTCAAACCCCACTAACACTAAAAACAGCTAGGATACACAAAACACGGGGAAACTTAGCTTGAGCAGACTCAGAGAGAAACACCATCATTCTACAAACTCCAAAGAGGATGCCAGTCGACTGCTGCAGCTCCAAGCCTCAACAGGGAAGTGCGAATAGAAAATAACACCCACAACTCCCAACAGCAGGTTGGGAGTTATAAACACCCAGATCCAGGTGTGACCATTAGAGCCGGGGAAGGTCGCCACTGGGTCCTAGCATCAGAAGGACCAGGCAGAAGTCTGCAAAGCAAACTGCTGAGACCTTCTGCAGACAGATGCAGTGTAACGGTCTGCAGCCTCTGACACATCCGTGACAGTATATAAGTATTTATCTTTTCATTTTTCAGCATTAATTTGCTTTACTTCAATGCTTTGTTCATTGCTATAGGTTCGTGTACAGTAGTTAGGATCAACATAACAGCAATCCACTGCCAATGTGACTGGAGTATCGTATATCTCACAAAAAATCAATAAATGGACAAACAGCAAAAAGCAATAAATAAAAGTTATTAAGCAGAACCTTTACATACTGGGGTTAACACTGGGCTGACTATGACTACAATTAACTGATTGACTTACTAGAAAGCAGCAGTATGCATGACATTATACAGCACTACTGAGCAGTGTAGCTCTGACTCCAGTTCTGGGGTAATATAAATACTTTACTGCTAAGCAGCATAATGGAGGACATTATACATCAGTACTAAGGAATGTAGTTGTGAATCTAGCACTGGGATGAGATCACACACTTACTAGAAAGCAGCGGCATTATGGAAATTGTAAAGCAGTACTGAGCTGTGCAGCTATGAATTCAGCACTGAAGTGACATACAACCTTTACTAGTAAGAAGAACAATAGAGGGCATTATGCAGCTGTACTGAGCAGTATAGCTGCAAATCTTTAACCTGAATGAAATCAAACACTTACTAGAAAGCAGAGGCATTATGCAAATTTTAAAGCAGTACTGAGCAATGTAGCTGTGAGTCTAGCACTGAGGTAACATACAACCTTTATTAGGAAGAACAATGGAGGACAATATGCAGCTGTACTGAGGAGTGTGGCTGTGAATTCAGCACTGGCAAGTGATAAAGTCCTTACTAGAGAACAGCAGCATCATTGACATTTTAAAGCAGTACTGAGCTGTGTAGCTGTGAATTCAGCACTTAGATGAGATCAAGCCCTTACTAGAAAGCAGCAGAGTGATGGAAATTTTAAAGCAGTACTGAGCTGTGTAGCTGTGAATTCAGCACTGGAGTGACATACAACCTTTACTAGGAAGAAGCACAATAGAGAACATTATGCAGCTGCACTGCGCAGTATAGCTGTGAATCTTGAACCTGGAAGAGATCAAACACTTGCTAGAAAGCAGCAGCATGGTACTGATCAGTGTAGTTGTGAATCCAGCAATGGGGTGCGATAAAACACGCAGTAGAAAGAACAAGCACTGTCTGCCTCTGTATATAAATTATCCTCCTACCTCCACAGACTTCAGTAAAGCAGATGTAACCTGATACCTCAGTGAGTTGTCCATCACAGACACAGATGTTACTATTACAGTGCTGGATGTTTTGCATTGTTGCTGCAGTTCTGTGTCGGACCCCACACACTCGTACGTCGGAGGTGTACAGAGAAATAATGTGGTATGAGTTATAATCTCCATTCCCTGCGGATACTATTCCCGTGCTGCCATCATATTCAGCAGAAAACCCATTCAATTATCAGTACAACCTTTATTCGCAGTTTTATGATTCGACATTTACACAGATAGAGCTATTCAATTAACTGCCTTAAATGATGGCGACCGCTGCAATGACCCGTGTGGGGGAAGCGCGCAGAACCGCCGCTCGCTAATCAGCTGGGCATCGCGAGGGGCCGGAGATCGCGCTTATAACGGCTCCTCAGGGTCACTGACTAATTAGCGGCACCAAGTGGAAACCAGCGGACATTGGGCCTCCGAGACGCAGGTGTTAACCCTTTACTACTTTCCCTGCTCTAAGTACGCAGCATCCTTTATATTTGGGGTTAACCAAAAAATATCTCTCTCCCAAAAAATAAAAAAGAAAACAAAATAAACAGTCACACATTTTACATTTTACTTTGCTGCTTCTATATTGTGTTCAGACCGCTCGAGGAGCATCGCGTCACTATACGGGGGTCTGTTGCTTCATTGTTAGGCAGTGTCCCACCTCCTGGTATTAGTTTTTCCATGGTCCTTATTGGCCACGGGGAATTCATGAAAATTGGCCCCAAAAAATATAGATAAATTCTTAGCGTAAATCAAGACATTTAACAGTGAAAAATTGTCACTTTGCAGGAACACGGATATTACGGGCAGGCCAGGGGTGAATTATTATCGTCTAATATTTCATCCACATTGCCGGGTGAAATCTTACGCCTGTGCACAGAACTCACAGCTCGCGCCTGTGCCTACAGCAGGCAAAGCTGAAAACATAAGTGCGCATGCACCTGCAGTAGGGCAAAGCATAGGGCGCAGGCGCTGTGTTCTGCCCCTGACCAGGGCAGGTCAGAAAGAGATAAAATGTTTAAAATTATCAAACCAAAATTATTTCACTTTCAAGGGCACAATTTTAATTCCCAAAATTAAATTTCCAGAAATAACCAAGGCAGCAATTACAATATGACATAATGGACCGGACGACATGTGGCACCACCTGAGCAGCCAGGTTCAGTCGTACCTGCAATGTGTCCTACCTCCAGCAGATATCCTGAGCTCCAATCCCATGGACTTCTGGGCCAACAGACTGGAGCAGAAGCAAGAACTGGCCCAGTTTACTCGGCGCATACTATCATACTTTCATTCACCTTCGGCTGATGCGGATGATGGAATCGGCCCTACCACCTGCCTGCCCGTTTCGTAGAGAAAGACAATATTACTGATTCTGGGACAAGTACTCTATCGAGGGTACACACACATGAAATAGGACTATGTTTTGTAAAGTCTTGGTGACAAGACATAATAGTATCTTCACTTTGAAAACAGTATTCCTATTTTTTCTCTAAAAAAGGGATAATTTTTGGACAACTTGATAAAAAAGCCTTTGTAATTGCCTAATCATTTTGAGATTAGCAAACCAGTTGTGGACCATAAACGAGGATCAGTTTTTCAATCTTAGCTGAGAAACAAAAACTTTTTCAAATTCAAAACAGTGCACCTGTTTATAAAATTAATGGAAGGGATAATTTCTGGATGTCTTGTGCTAAAATTTTGTTTGCAAAGTGCTACGCAAACAAGGATCATTATTGTACCCAACTGTGTAAAAATGCCACAACTTCTTCTGTTTGCACCACTTGTGTATAAACAACAGCAATGCGTGCATCGGCCCACAAAAGGGATAATTTTGGGGCCTTTTGTAAAATATAAGTATCTTACAAGGCCTGAAACCGATGTGGCTGCTTGTTAACACCGTTTATCATATACTTTCCCTAATTAGATAGATTGAGCTCATTTGGACTGTAGGGGTTTTACTCGCTCGAGTGCGGCGGGAGGAAAACAGGAGGCTTGTTCCTTTAAAAGTTCATGGGAGTTTATTGCTTCACAAACTCCAGAAGCAAAACAGAAAATGAACAGGCTTTAGATCAGGCGAAACACAACACAAAATGTCCTTAGCGGTCTCTGCTCCCTCAGGCCTGTGGGCACACAGGCTAGGTCAGTGTCCAGATCCCAAGATCAGTCTGGAGCCAAAACACAGGAGGCCTTCCCCCTCCTAATACACAGACCATGTGACAAACAACAGCCTCCATTAAATAGACTGTAAACATACCCAAAAGTGAGGTATGTGGGTAGCCAGACCCACCCATCTATTATAGCTACCCGCAACCCGGACACAGGTGCACCAAACAAACCTTTTAGTGCTTATGTGCACTAAAGAAGATACTCCGGGTTACATCACAGAGACAAGCCATTTCTGTGACTCATACCTCCCATCGGCTATGAGACCATTAGCCACACTACATACGTCCCCCCT
Organism: Oophaga sylvatica; assembly: GCA_033576555.1. Lineage (NCBI taxonomy): Eukaryota > Metazoa > Chordata > Amphibia > Anura > Dendrobatidae > Oophaga > Oophaga sylvatica. The sequence goes on along the minus strand of JARQOD010000993.1, from coordinate 20,956 downwards.
CTGCCTAAAGCCGTGTGGCTTGACACTTTCTCCTGCCAGACGAGGGATTCTCGAGAGGGGATCGGCATTACCGTGTAGCTTCCCTGCTCTATGCTCTACATAGAAATTGAAGTCTTGTATGGCTAAAAACCAACCGGTGACCCTAGCATTTTTCCCCTTTGCTTCCCTCAACCATGAGTGGGGCATGGTCGGATACCAACCTAAACTTATGTCCTACCAGACAGTAAGGGGTTAATGACAGTGACATTGTTAAAGGCTTCTCTCAGAGTTGGGTCTCTATGCTGGGCAGTCTCAAAAATTCTCACTGGTAACCCCTAACTCTGGAGTGTCATACACAGGACACTTCCTCCTCATCCCCCACAAGGACACAAAAGGGAAACCCGCCTGCCTCTGGGTGCGGCGATACCTTATTAGGGTTCACTTGTTCCCTATTTGCGCCAGCGAACTCAGAACCCTTCCCCCACAAATCCCAAATTAAACAAAAGTCCCGGCCTATATAAGATGCAACAAGTCCCGAACGACGCCGACCTCATGGGACTCAGTACCGTGGGCCGTTTCAATGTCCACTCTGGCCATAGGATAGTCCTTAGCATTACCATGAATGCACCAAACGCCAGCCTTTCTTCCCGGGAACAGTTGAAGCGGAAAGGTGGCCCTCACAATGGTCACTAGACTTCCGGAGTTAATATTTAAACCGTGTGCACTGCTATCAAAGAAGGTGCCAAAGTAGGTTCCCAAACCGTAGTAATATATAGATAAACTCGGCACTCAACTTAATGATGCTAAATGGTATGAAATTTATTGTGGACAGCAATTTGGTAACAAAACGTTTCGGTCATACAAGACCTTCATCAGTTGCGTTTGTCACGCTGTAGATAAGCCCAATTGTGAGTTTGATAAAGTATAACCGGTGTGAGCCCTAGATGTTGTGGTAGCTCCGTGCGGTAAATAACGTATCAGCACCCTGTTGCACTGGAGAAAACGTGCTGTGAACGGGCATTAGCTGCAGCCCCGTGTGCGTCTATGTCGCGGCTTCCACCGCTGGACAAGATAATATTGCCAGTGTCTGATACATGCTGCCCTATATACGGTCATCATGTATCAGCTGTCAGCTTCTCTCCACAGGGGTTGTCCAATACTACTTAATTTAATCTATCACTTGCGGTACCTAAGTTTTATATCTGTGATACTGATGGAGAGAATCCTTACAACATTCCCTGTAATAAAAAGTTGGCGAATTTCATTATGATCCTGGTTCTGGTTCCAGAATATTATCATGTGTCTCTGTACACAGGGAGCTCCCCCTAGTGGTGGCTGCAGACAGGATCTTATCATGTATCTCTGTATACAGGGAGCTCCCTCTAGTGGTGGCTGCAGACAGGATCTTATCATGTATCTCTGCATACATGGAGCTCCCCCTAGTGGTGACTGCAGACAGACTCTTATCATGTATCTCTGTATACAGGGAGCTCCCCCTAGTGGTGGCTGCAGACAGAAACTTATCATGTATCTATGTACACAGGGAGCTCCCCCTAGTGGTGGCTGCAGACAGGATCTTATCATGTATCTCTGTATACAGGGAGCTCCCCCTAGTGGTGGCTGCAGACAGGATCTTATCATGTATCTCTGCATACATGGAGCTCCCCCTAGTGGTGACTGCAGACAGACTCTTATCATGTATCTCTGTACAAAGGGAGCTCCCCCTAGTGGTGGCTGCAGACAGAAACTTATCATGTATCTCTATATACAGGGAGCTCCCCCTAGTGGTGACTGCAGACAGGATCTTATCATGTATCTCTGTATACAGGGAGCTCCCCCTAGTGGTGGCTGCAGACAGGATCTTATCATGTATCTCTGTATACAGGGAGCTCCCCCTAGTGGTGACTGCAGACAGAATCTTATCATGTATCTCTGTATACAAGGAACTCTTTTAATATAAAAAATACAAAACTTACAATTAATAAAGAACAAAAATCCAAACCCCAGCAAAACAACCGTCCGAGTCCAACATTACCCCCCCAGTCCAAGCAAAAGTCCGAGTCCAGCATAACTGCCCCCATTCAAAGCAACCCCCCCCCAAAACAAACTCTGTCTTCTTCCTCAGAGAGGCTTCCTCCTTCATCTTTCTCTCTGATGCTGCACCAGGGATTCCCAGCCGGTCTCCCATTCCTGTACTTGCCCGGCCTCAAGCTGCTTAGCGGCTGCGATCTGAGAAAGGCGACTTCAGCCTAGAATGGCAGCCGACTTCATCACACTTTCTTTTGTTTCCTCCAGATCTCCTCCTCCCCAGGTTACGTCACCCAAGGAGAGAAGAAACATTTTATTAATACCACATACACACTTCACACCAAACCTGACAAAGAAAAACTCTGGTCCATCGCCCAAAAGAAACACAAAAGCCACCTGGCTTAAAACACATCTATCAAAACCACACAATTTTTTTTCCTTTTATATATATATTTTTTTTTAGTTACACAGCAAATACAACTATAACAAACCTACCACCAACCCCCCTCCCACCACCATAAAACCCCCAACACAATACAAAAATAAGCTTCACTGAGGAACTCATGACCTCCAGGAACATCTTACAATACAATACTATATAATATAATACAACCTAACTCTCTATATTACAACACTTACCCAGAGCCAGGATTGGGGCCTGTAAGCCCTATATCAGTAATTCACTTCTGCAAAACAAAAATCTGACAGTGAAAAGCCCCCAGCCCGCCACCAGGAACCTGGAGATGACCGGCGTCTATCCTAACAATCCCTACTCTACCAGCCGTCCCTACCTGCCTAAATGTGTAGCCCTGGTGTGTAGGCACACGCAGTACCCTGGAGGATGTGTGGAGAGGTAACAGTTTAATGCTCAATAAACATTCACTCCATCACACACTTAGACACACCCATAGGTTATAAGAGCTAGTGAGATCTAGCCAGTGAGTCAGTCTGTTTCCTGTCTTCGGACAGAGGAGTCGGTTTCCTGTCTTCGGACAGAGGAGTCAGTCAGTCTAGCCCGGTTGGCTCCTAGTGAGATCATTCAGTGTGAAGTCTGTTCAGGAAGAGAGAGGAGTGAGCATCAGGACCTTCAGTCTCCTGTCTCAAGGACAGTGGAGTTCAGAGACGTGCTCCTGAACTAGAAGATTACTGAGCACCTGTTAGCAAGCTCTGGAAAGAAGCAAGAAGGGACTAGTCTGTATAGCCTTTGGAAGTGTGGAGTGCTTATGCTACAAGCGCGGACAGGGCGAAAGGCGCAGTGGAAGGAATTCAGAAGTGCCATAGGATTGGATTATCCTGCACATTGTCACCGGTCACTGGGGACCGAAGCGTCACTATAGCTCCAGGCATAGTGATAGAAAAACCAGAGGCTTACTGGACCTTAGGTAGCAGAAAGCAGCCCTTGGAGTGTCAGTACGTAACTGGGGTCAGGGAGAGTGGGAACTTTGAGTCACTGCAGGACCACATTAGGAACCCAGCTCTCTCAAAGGAAGGCTCCGACCACAAAACTGACCGGGCAGTACAGCTTTGAAGAAGCTGGAGTTCTTAGAGGGAACTAAGCTTTATGCTGGTTGGACTCATCATTTTGGAAAGTTAAGGAGGCCCATAACCTGTTCAGCTGTTATCTCAAAGCACATCCTCCACCCCAACAGCCTCCCTGGGACCTGCCTTACCATCTGACAAGTAAAAGGTATGGAAAGACGCTGGACGGTGTGAGACTGAGTTATTTGATTGCATCCCTGCACAACCCCACCATAAATATCGACCTGAGGGAAGAGTCCCACCTGTAGGGGACCCGACATCTAGCTGCCTCACCATCCCCTCAGAGATCTACAGCAGCGCTGGTCTTAGTGATCAGAGAACTACAGGTGGCGTCACGAACAGGATATATACCTATCCCCTGTAAATATTCCCCCAACATACGCCTGACCGCCAGGGCCACAGACCGAGCCAGCGCTACCTGTGACAACCCCATAGACTTCCATGGGCTCGGCTCTGAGTACCCCATTGCTCTGGTAAACCACAATTGTGGTGCGGGTCGAGACAACTTGGCGTCACGAACAGGATCCGAAACTTGCAGAATTGCGAGTCCTGTGTGCCTGTGGAGGTGTTTTTGTGAAAAAGGACTGTTTGCTATTTTTGGCGCTAAAATCCGCCATTTTGCCGCCAAATTCGCGCCCTCAGGCGCTGGAGAAGAAGGTGGGCGTGGATTCGTGGGCGTGTGCCCCCCTGTGGCGCGAAGAGAATGCCTGCCCTCTCAAAGTGCTATTACAATATGCGATCCTGCCCTACAGCAAAGGAGGTCCGCCTCCTCTTCACCTTCCCTGCGAAGAGGAGGAGACGCAAACCCCGCCTCCACGGAAGAGACCGGACAGCTCTGGTAGAAGAAGAAGAAAGAGTGTTCTGGAACATCATGGAGGCAGGACGTGTGCAGCCGAGCAGGGAAGCGGTGGAAGGCAGGCCCCGTTCCCCAGCCAAGCTGCCACTAGAACCAGAACCATCTGTGGTCCTGCACCTGCAGCAAGCCTTGCTGGAGATTGGAGAGGAAAATGCAAGGTTAAAGAAGATGATCTTGCAACAACCTGGCATGGAGGAGACAGAGAGACGCTGGCGTGCCCAGATACAGCGGCTGCTGTGGGACGCAGTGTTCTCTCCTACAAGCATAATGCCGTCTCCTGATTTCCCAAGTTCCCTGCTGAAGAAAGCTGAAGGAAAACCGGAGGCTGCCACCAAAAGTGCTGTACCTGATTCCCCCGATGCGGAGGTGGAGGGGAAGGAGGCTGAGGAGGTCCTGCCCGTTCCGGAGTGCCAGCCAGGCAAGGAGGCCGCAGCAGATTACAGTCCCCCGGTAGGGACACCGGAGGAAACCCAGCCTCTGTGATGGAGCAGCGACAGCAGCAGGTTAGTGCGTCCCCAACTGAGCCATTGTGCACACCTGCTTCCTGCTCTGCATCACACCAGCATTGTGCATCGGCATCGCCCCCTGCGTACACCTCCGTATCGCAATCGGCGATCTACTCTGCATCGCAATCGGCGACCTACTCTACATCGCAACCTGCGACTCATTCCACATCGCAATCAGCGGTCTACACGACGTCGCGCACGGCGATTATTTCTGCATCACGAGAGAAAGTGGCTATTACAGCGACGCAGACAGCGTCTCACAAAGAAAAAGCACCCGGAGTGCCCCAAGCGGTTCGCACGAGGACTGTAGCGACCCAAACCCTGATAGCAGGTCACGACTTGTTGGTCATGGGATCTAAGGATCATCGTATTGTTCCAGCCCCCGGGATGGAAAGTATAATGGAAGCCTGCAAGAAAATGTGAAGAACGGTAGGACCCAGACAGGGTTTACCGCAACAAAGAAAATGTAGAAAGTTTTGATAAAAGAAATAATTGCTGTTTTGCACTTTATTGCTATATATAGGGTTTACATAGTTTTATATATAATGAGTAGAATGCCCGGCTGGGTACCAGAGTGAAAATTTTGAAAAATTGAATGCATAGTTTTACATAAAATGCCCTGTTGGGTAAAGTAAAAGTTATAGAAGAATGATGCATACTTGAAATATGTATATATATATGTCCTTTTATTATGTCATGGACTTTGAGGTTGAGGACTGAGCCAGCCCAAAAACTGTATCCTGTAAATAGTTGCACTAAGGTGCATTATATTGGTTTTACATGAAACCACCTCAACTACCTCTGAATATAAAACCCGTGTGGTGTGGCACTGAGCGAGGTCTGCATTCAGATGTCCTGCAGCCCACCCAGGACCCACGTTGAAGGTTTGGTGCAGGTCCTTCACAAGAATATTGTCATCTATTTATATGAAAATGTCTATTTAGTATTTTGTATTTTTCTATATGTTTTAATGCAACGTTCAAGAAATCCTTACCTCCCGGAAGGGAAGAGTTAATGTTTAATGTTTAATGCAAAAACAAAATGTCTTCTTGTATTTCACAGCCCGGGAGTGCTGTATTTTACCATGGGGGAATGTGTAGCCCTGGTGTGTAGGCACACGCAGTACCCTGGAGGATGTGTGGAGAGGTAACAGTTTAATGCTCAATAAACATTCACTCCATCACACACTTAGACACACCCATAGGTTATAAGAGCTAGTGAGATCTAGCCAGTGAGTCAGTCTGTTTCCTGTCTTCGGACAGAGGAGTCGGTTTCCTGTCTTCGGACAGAGGAGTCAGTCAGTCTAGCCCGGTTGGCTCCTAGTGAGATCATTCAGTGTGAAGTCTGTTCAGGAAGAGAGAGGAGTGAGCATCAGGACCTTCAGTCTCCTGTCTCAAGGACAGTGGAGTTCAGAGACGTGCTCCTGAACTAGAAGATTACTGAGCACCTGTTAGCAAGCTCTGGAAAGAAGAAAGAAGGGACTAGTCTGTATAGCCTTTGGAAGTGTGGAGTGCTTATGCTACAAGCGCGGACAGGGCGAAAGGCGCAGTGGAAGGATTCAGAAGTGCCATAGGATTGGATTATCCTGCACATTGTCACCGGTCACTGGGGACCGAAGCATCACTATAGCTCCAGGCATAGTGATAGAAAAACCAGAGGCTTACTGGACCTTAGGTTACAGAAAGCAGCCCTTGGAGTGTCAGTACGTAACTGGGGTCAGGGAGAGTGGGAACTTTGAGTCACTGCAGGACCACATTAGGAACCCAGCTCTCTCAAAGGAAGACTCCGACCACAAAACTGACCGGGCAGTACAGCTTTGAAGAAGCTGGAGTTCTTAGAGGGAACTAAGCTTTATGCTGGTTGGACTCATCATTTTGGAAAGTTAAGGAGGCCCATAACCTGTTCAGCTGTTATCTCAAAGCACATCCTCCACCCCAACAGCCTCCCTGGGACCTGCCTTACCATCTGACAAGTAAAAGGTATGGAAAGACGCTGGACGGTGTGAGACTGAGTTATTTGATTGCATCCCTGCACAACCCCACCATAAATATCGACCTGAGGGAAGAGTCCCACCTGTAGGGGACCCGACATCTAGCTGCCTCACCATCCCCTCAGAGATCTACAGCAGCGCTGGTCTTAGTGATCAGAGAACTACAGGTGGCGTCACGAACTGTATATATACCTATCCCCTGTAAATATTCCCCCCAACATACGCCTGACCGCCAGGGCCACAGACCGAGCCACCGCTACCTGTGACAACCCCATAGACTTCCATGGGCTCGGCTCTGGGTACCCCATTGCCCTGGTAACCCACAATTGTGGTACGGGGTCAATACATAAACATCTGTCCCTATTTATCTACCTACCTTTCCCTGTCTCTCCCTGCCTGACCCTACTACCCTACCTAACTCACCGCGTGCCTACCTAACTGTCCCTCGGCTGTCCCTGTCCTGTCCCTAACTATCTACCTGTCCCTACTGAAGCTATCTACCTGTCCCTACCACTTACCTGCTTATCTAGGCCCTAGGGTACATTAAATGAGAACCCTCTCCAGAGAAGAGAGGCCCTCGCTGCACCCAGCCTGTCATACTCCAGAGAGCGCACCTTCACCAGGCCACCCAGAATGTTCCTAACAACCTCGTCCCGGGGGAGGATTTTCTGCTGAGTTGACACTAAGCACCGTGCGTTCCACGTGTAAAACCTGACGACTAAACTGACTAGAAATAAAGTGCCCCGATCTCGGCCACCCAGGGATCCGAATGCCCCATACGCCCACTCTGCATAGGAAAGGTGTGCCAGCCGAGGCCAGCCTATGGAAGCACCCACCCTGTTGTAAACCCCTGCATTAAAAGGACACTGAAGGAGGAAGTGCTCCATGCTTTCCAGCGTGTCGCAACACTCCTCACGGGGACAACCCCGATCTTCGGAGTTCCTACACTTCAGGTTGTCCCTTACATACAGTTTCCCGTGAAGCAGCGCCAAGCCAAGTCCCAAAACTTCAAGGGGACCCGTGCAGAATTCAATAACCTCAGCCCGCCCTCCAGATCCCGACTTGGGCAATCTTTGAGCACCAGAGGCTTCTGGAAATGGGTCAACAGGACCCTCCTGTCAAGGAATTTCCTCGACATGGTCCTGATCTCCCACATTCCCAGACCCCACCGGCGGATCACCTTCAGAACCGGGGTAGCGTAAGCCGGGAGATGCCCATGCGGTGTGCGCAGGTCCTTCACTTGCCCTCCTGTCTCCCATTCCTGGAAGAAGGGCCGAAGCCATCCCCTGCAGGAGAATACCCACGGAGGAGCCCTCTCTGACCAGAGGTTGGCGATGTTAGTCTTGACAAAAGTGTTTACTAGAAACACCACTGGGTTGACCATACCCAACCCTCCTAGTCTCCTTGTGCGATATGTGACCTCTCGCTTGACTAGGTTCAGCCTATTTCCCCATAACATTTGGAAAAACAGGCTGTAGACCCGTGTCCAGAGCGGCTCTGGCAACATGCAGACACTGCCCAGGTATATTAACAAGGGTAGCAAAAAACCCTTAACCAGGCTAACCCTTTCCCTCAGGGTCAAAGACCAACCCTTCCATTGGTCCACCTTCTGGGCGGCGATCCTGAGTCTGCCCTCCCAATTTTGCTGGGGGTAGTCCCCGGGCCAAATTCGATGCCTAGGATTTTTGCTGATGCCTGAGGCTCTGGAAGAGTGTCCGGGAGACCGAAACTAGGATCTCCCCCTCCCAGCCAGAGACTCTCACACTTTTCCTGATTAATTCCGGACCCAGAAGCCTCCGAGTAGCGACCAACCTCAGACATGACCCACTCCGCCTCCTCACCCGAGGATACGAAAAGGGAGACGTCATCAGCATACGCTACCACCCTCAGAGTGGCTTCTGGGGCCGCCTGGTCCATCCTGACTCCTGCCAACGGCCCGCGCTCAATCCTCCTTAAAAGGAGATCTATCGCGAACACGTATAACAGCGGACTCAACGGACAGCCCTGGCGGACCCCAGACCCAACCTCAAAAGGGTGGCCAGACCAACCATTCACGAGCGGGAAAGTCTCTGCCCCCGCATACAGGATCTTTAGCCAATTTACAAACCCCCCAGGCAGACCGTACCTCAGAAGGACGGACCAGAGGTACTCGTGGTTAACCCAATCAAAAGCCTTCGCCTGATCTAAAGACAGCAAGTACCCCTTCCAGTGGCCAGCCCTACCCTGCTCCACTGCCTCTCGGACACCGAGTACTGCACTAAAAGTGCTGCGGCCTGGAACAGAGCAATGCTGGGCCCCCGAAAGGAGCCGGGGTGCAAACTTCACCAGCCGATTGAACAGCACCTTTGCCAGAACCTTCCGGTCCGTATTGAGAAGCGCTATGGGACGCCAATTCTCAATACGGGACGAGTCTTTACCCTTTGACAGGATAATCAGGGCTGACTGCCTCATTGACCGGGAAAGAGCGCCCGAGGAGAGACACTCGTTAAACACCTCAGTCAAGAGGGGGACCAAGGAGTCCCTAAAGGTCTTATAAAACTCGGATGTTAAGCCATCCGGACCTGGCGATTTCTTAGGCCGAAGCCCATCAATGGCCAGTCGCACTTCCTCTTCCCTGATTGCCTCTGTCAAAACGTGAAGCGAGGGGTCATCCCCTGGCTCAGGGATGGCTTCGGCCAGGAAAGCTGACATCACGTTCCGATCCAGATCCCTCTTCCCCAAGAGGTGTGAGTAGAAAGATCTGATCACCTCCAGGATCCCTGATTTGGATCTGTTCAGGGAACCCGTACTGTCGATCAGTCCTGTCACCACCTTACAACTCACTGACATCTTACAGTTTCTGTAGGGGTCGGGCGAGCGGTACCTCCCGAAATCCCTCTCAAAAACCAAAGATGTGTGCCTATCGTACTGACACCTCTTGAGTAAAGACTTCACTCTGGAGATCTCCTCACGGTCACCTCCAGCCGAGACGAGATGTTCGAGTTTCCTCCTCAGTTCCTGATACAGGCGGTACCTGCTCAGGCTCCTGTGGCTCGAGAGCTGGCGGAAGAAACTCGCAACCCGTTCCTTGAAGATCTCCCACCACTCTGACTTATCGCTACAGAGATCCAAAAGCGGTACCTGGCTCTGAAGAAAGTCCTCAAAGGATTGTCTTATCTCTGCTTCTTCCAAGAGGGACGAATTCAGCTTCCATAGTCCCTTTCCCATCCGAGGGGTTTCTGAAACATTCAGAGAAAAAGAAATCAGACAGTGATCGGAGAACTCCACCTCAACAACGGACACTGCTGAAGAGATGGCTTCCTCCTTCAAAAAAAACCTGTCTATCCTAGACCTACAGCTACCTCTATGAAAGGTGAAACCACAGTGACCTGGGGTGTGCCGGATGTGGACATCCACCAGGCGAGCGTCACTAGCTATGCTATTAAGAGTATTACTATCATAAGCCAGCCGGTCAATGGAGCCTCCCCTATCACGAAGCCTTGTGACAGTGTTAAAGTCACCTCCAAAGACCACCTGCCGACTCGTAAAAAGATAGGGCTTAATCTTCAGGAAGAGACATTTACGGTCCCACTTTGACTGTGGACCATAGATGTTAATGAGCCGAAGCTCCTGTCCCCTCATGAAGACGTCTAAGACCAGGCACCTACCCATTTCTACCTCGATAACTCTCCGGCATTCAACCGATGCAGTCTTAAAAAGGACTGCCACCCCGCTACACGGCTCGGCCGCAAGAGACCAGTACGAGGACCCGCACCTCCACTCACTCTCCGCCTTGCGTATGGCCCCCATATCCGTAAGTCTGGTCTCCTGCAAAAACAAAATGTCAGCCTCAAATCGGGTGAGAAAATCAAAGGCCGCAAATCTAGCCGCATCTGACTTTATACTAGCGACATTAATGGTCGCCAGAGTCAACGGGGTGGGTGCCGCCATCATGAGTGATCGAGTTAGATGGCCTTTTTCTTCCCCCCACCCTTTTTCCTAGCCCGCTCATCTCCGGACGATGAAGCCCCCCCTCTTCTTTTCAAAGAGACAGAGGTATCCATCCCCCCCACCTCTTTCTCATCTCCGGACGCAGGGTTGGCCCCACCTCCTGAAAAAGACATACCCTCTGGAGAAGAGACTCCGCCCCCTCCCAAAGACCCTCCAGATGTTACCTCCGGAACCTCACCCCCGACCCCCATCTCAGCAGGGTTATCAAGGGCTTGGAACCGGTTGGAGAGGGAGATCAGAGGGGAGTAGGTGGGACCTTCCTTAGGCACCTTGGTCAGGGAAGAAGATTTTCCACCTTTTTTCTTCTTTTTTTTATTTTTGGCACTCTTGGTACCCTTGTCACCCATTTCTTTTGGCTGTTCCCCTCCATCCTCATCAAAACTTTCATATTGTGAGGCATCTGAGAGATCAGCCACTTCCTCATTCTCCATCCGACTGATCTCCTCATTCACCGCTTCCTCCCCCGGGGCCTCAGTGACATGGGCCGTCGCCTCGGAGGAGGGGGCAGCCATTACCCCAGTTTCCTGAGGCTCCTCCTGCCCCCTGCCCTCCTGACGCCTTGCCTGCCTCCGCTGGTAAGAGGGACCCCTAGCCCTGCCATTCCTCATCGGCCCCTCAGCTCCTCCCCTGCCGCCACCGCCAACCCCCGCAGAAGTTGCACCGCCAAGAACTTCCTCACGGCTCCCCTCCGCCCGGCTGGCCATGGCATTAGAGAATGAACGAGGGCAGCGGCTGAACGGTGACCTAGATCACCACACAGGTGACATCGAATGACACCACAGGACGCGGCGAGGTGACCCACCTCACCACACAAGGCACATTTCTGCACCTTGCAGCCCGCGCTGAAGTGGCGAGGATCACCGCACCTGTGGCAGACCTTCGGCTGCCCCTGGTAGAAGACCAGAATACGATCCCATCCCAGGAAAGCCGAGGAAGGGATGTGGGTGACAGTGCCCCCTGAACGCTTCAACTTTACCATGAAGGTCCAGCCTCCTGACCAGATGCCAAAATCGTCCCGATTCTTTTTAGGGACCTCCACAACCTCGCCGTACCGGCTCAACCAGGTCATTATGTCAACGCCAGAAAGGGACTCATTACATGTTAAAACGGTCACTTTCTTTGGCCCACTTTGGCGAGAAATTGCCTCCACAGCAAACCCTCGCCAGCCGGGCTCCTCTTTTACCAGCTCATAATTTGACCAAAAGAGCTCTAAGCCCTCTGGCCGAACAAAGCTGATATCAAAGGTGGAGGTCCCAAAAGGATGTATCAGAGCAAAGATGTCAATAGCCCTGAAGTCCATCTTCATGAGGAGCTTCACCACATTTGTCCTAGATGGACAGGCCTCATCGCCCCTCCAGCGAAGACGAACAACATTTCTCCTGGAGACCCCCTGCCCGGCTGTCGGAGGGACCACACGGTCTCCACCCCCCTTTTCTCTTGGAAGGCAGCTAGACCAAACTTATCTAGCCAGTAGGACAACTCCACCTCTCTTCCCTCTACATTGATCGTCCGCTCCCCTTTTTTGAGGGCCTCCAGGAAGCGGCGGCGAAAAGCATCATTCCCTGGGTCCGGAGATGAGGAAGACCCCCGCAGAACCCCACCGGCAGCAGCCGCATAACTTATGGTGCCTGCAGGTGAGGTGGACGATGGACCAGCCCCTATATTCTCTGAACCCTCAACTTCACAGTCAACCATCTCCACCTCACTTACCTCAGCCACACCATTTTCACTAGTAGAACTTTTATTTTTTTCCTTTCCCACACTGGCACCATTCACACCAACCATACCTCCAGCAGAAACCACCCCTCCAACACCTGACCCTTCACCATTGTCACAGACACTATTCACACCACTTGCACCACTTCCATTCTCATTTACATTTTCATTTGTGTTTTTTTCACTGCTTTCTGCTGGGGGGGTTGCTATTTGCAGTGCTACTGCCCCTTTAAGAGTGGTATTGCAGAGTTTAGTTACCACACCCTGCTTTTCAGCAGAGCATGTGCTGCTTGCAGACTGTTGCTCCAGCCTCTCCTGCAGACCATCTCTACACTCCTGTGTGCACTTCACCACCAGGTTCCCCGCAGATACAGGTGACACACATGCAGATGACCCCGGTGGTGCGATCCGGGCCGGCATTACCGCAGCCATTACAGCTGCACCTGAGATGATAACTGGTGCCGGGGCCCCTGACTTTGACCCAGCATCGGATCTGCATGTGGGGGACCCCAACACCACAGCACACGCCGCCGATGATGCGGCCCTGGCTGACAGTGCACAGCCAACACTGCGGGGAGCGGTAACCACCGGCAAGGTACCCACAGCCTCCACCCCCCGAGCGTCAGCGGGTGCAGCAGGCGCCAGGCTGTCCCCGGTTTTCACAGAGGATCGGGCCTGGACACCTCCACAGATTTATTACCGCCCGCCACAGGGCCACACTCCAGACCATGCACACTGTCCGGCTCTGCAGCCGCATGCCCACTCTCACACCCTCTGCTACTGCCAGCAGAGACGGCGACCGGCGCCATATGACTTGTACTCTCCCCGCTCCCTCGCACCGGAACCACTGCAGGTCCCGGGCCGGGGTGGGTAGCGGGTTCCACACAGCGGGACTGGGGGGTCCCAGGAAGGGGCACAAACACCAACCTCTCCTCCGATGTTTTCTTCCTTTTTTTCTGTTTCTTTTTACCCCTCCTGGTCGCCTCGTCCCCGCAGACCTCATCCCCAAACTTCAGGTGGGCATAATTTACTGGGGACTCCAGCTGACGGATCTGCTGCAAGACGAGGCAACCCCCACTACTGCTGTTATCGCTGCCGCTATCATCCGCATCACCCCCATCATCCTCTGAAATACTATTGTCTGATGGGAGTGGGAACTGCACTGGATCTATCCCGCTGTGTGTGGCCTGGAGATCACTTACCAAGCCCCCAGGTGGGTACGGTGCCTCCTCCATCTCCACATGGTCCACCTCCTCCACCTGGGTCGGACGCCGAGACCCCTCTGGCTCCTTCACAGCAGCCATGTTATGGAATCTGTCCTCATTGTCCAGTTTTTTCCCGGAAAGGCCCGCTGTTATCCAGTATAGCCGCTCTCCGGGCTTCCATGCCCTCAATGCCGATCCTCAGGCTGGATATCCTGGCTGTTAGGGCAGACTTCTCTGTACGGGAGGCCCTGTCTGCAGCCTGCCTCGCCTCCTTCATCTCCTCCCGGAGCCTCCTCAGGGTCTTCCCAGCCTCCTCATACTCGCAGAGGTACACATGGATGCGGGAGCCATAGCTGGTAACCGGCTCCCCTGCGGCCCTAGTGCCCCAGTCCTTCTGCACCGCCGCCGCTGCACCTCTGCGAGTACTCCGCTCACCTCCGGGAGGAGACACCGCAGTGGCCCTCGCCTCAGCCTTAGGAGCTTTGCAGCCCTCCTGGGTCTTCCTGGGCTCCTCCATGTTTCGGGCCTTGCTGGATCTGGTGACCCTCTTTGCCGGTAGCAATGAGCTCCCACCCCCCGCCGGCTTAGACCGAGGGGTGGGAGACGGGGACTTAGCCCCACAGTTCATCCACTACACCCATCTCTTTCCTGGGTCAGAGAGGGGGGATTCCTGGGTGTAAGGAAAAAAAACTGGTCTCTGTCCTGGAGCAAACAAAACGGCACACCTTCCTCCACAGACTACAGGCCTCTAGTGGTGGCTGTATGACTCTGTATACAGGGAGCTCCCCCTAGTGGTGACTGCAGACAGGATCTTATCATGTATCTCTGTATACAGGGAGCTCCCCCTAGTGGTGACTGCAGACAGAATCTTATCATGTATCACTGTATACAGGAACTCTCCCTAGTGGTGGCTGCAGACAGAATCTTATCATGTATCTCTGTGTACAGGGAGCTCCCCCTAGTGGTGGCTGCAGACAGGATCTTATCATGTATCTCTGTATACAGGGAGCTCCCCCTAGTGGTGGCTGCAGACAGAAACTTATCATGTATCTCTGTATACAGGGAGCTCCCCCTAGTGGTGACTGCAGACAGGATCTTATCATGTATCTATGTATACAGGGAGCTCCCCTAGTGGTGGCTGCAGACAGGATCTTATCATGTATCTCTGTATACAGGGAGCTCCCCCTAGTGGTGGCTGCAGACAGGATCTTATCATGTATCTCTGCATACATGGAGCTCCCCCTAGTGGTGACTGCAGACAGACTCTTATCATGTATCTCAGTACAAAGGGAGCTCCCCCTAGTGGTGGCTGCAGACAGAAACTTATCATGTATCTCTGTATACAGGAGCTCCCCCTAGTGGTGACTGCAGACAGGATCTTATCATGTATCTATGTATACAGGGAGCTCCCCCTAGTGGTGACTGCAGACAGGATCTTATCATGTATCTCTGTATACAGGGAGCTCCCCCTAGTGGTGACTGCAGACAGAATCTTATCATGTATCACTGTATACAGGGAGCTCCCCCTAGTGGTGACTGCAGACAGAATCTTATCATGTATCACTGTATACAGGGAACTCTCCCTAGTGGTGGCTGCAGACAGAATCTTATCATGTATCTCTGTGCACAGGGAGCTCCCCCTAGTGGTGGCTGCAGACAGGATCTTATCATGTATCTCTGTATACAGGGAGCCCCCCTAGTGGTGCTGCAGACAGAAACTTATCATGTATCTCTGTATACAGGGAGCTCCCCCTAGTGGTGACTGTAGACAGGATCTTATCATGTATCTCTGTATACAGGGAGCTCCCCCTAGTGGTGACTGCAGACAGAATCTTATCATGTATCTCTGTATACAGGGAGCTCCCCCTAGTGGTGACTGCAGACAGAATCTTATCATGTATCTCTGTATACAGGGAACTCTTTTATTATAAAAAATACAAAACTTACAATTAATAAAGAACAAAAATCCAAACCCCAGCAAAACAACCGTCCGAGTCCAACATTACCCCCCCCAGTCCAGCAAAAGTCCAAGTCCAGCATAACTGCCCCCATTCAAAGTAACCCCCCCCCCAAAACAAAACCTGTCTTCTTCCTCAGAGAGGCTTCCTCCTCCATCTTTCTCTCTGATGCTGCACCAGGGATTCCCGGCCGGTCTCCCATTCCTGGACTTGCCCGGCCTCAAGCTACTTAGCGGCTGCGATCTGAGAAAGGCAGGTGACTTCAGCCTAGAATTGCAGCCGACTTCATCACACTTTTTGTTTCCTCCAGATCGCCTCCTCCCCAGGTTACGTCACCCAAGGAGAGAAGAAACATTTTATTATACACACATACACACTTCACACCAAACCTGACAAAGAAAACTCTGCTCCATCGCCCAAAAGAAACACAAAAGCCACCTGGCTTAAAACACATCTATCTAAACCACACAATTTTCTTTTTCCTTTTTTATATATATATATTTTTTTTTTTTAGTTACACAGCAAATACAACTATAACAAACCTACCACCAACCCCCCTCCCACCACCATAAAACCCCCCACACAATACAAAATAAGCTTCACTGAGGAACTCATGACCTCCAGGAACATCTTACAATACTATATAATATAATACAACCTAACTCTATATTACAACACTTACCCAGAGCCAGGATTGGTGCCTGTCAGCCCTATATCAGTAATTCACTTCTGCAAAACAAAAATCTGATAGTGAAAAGCCCCCAGCCCGCCACCAGGAACCCGGAGATGACCGCGTCTATCCTAACAATCCTTACTCTACCAGCCGTCCCTACCTGCCTAAACATCTGTCCCTATTTATCTACCTACCTTTCCCTGTCTCTCCCTGCCTGACCCTACTGCCCTACCTAACTCACCACGTGCCTACCTAACTGTCCCTCGGCTGTCCCTGTCCTGTCCCTAACTATCTACCTGTCCCTACTGAAGCTATCTACCTGTCCCTACCACTTACCTGCTTATCTAGGCCCTAGGGTACATTAAATGAGAACCCTCTCCAGAGAAGAGAGGCCCTCGCTGCACCCAGCCTGTCATACTCCAGAGAGCGCACCTTCACCAGGCCACCCAGAATGTTCTAACAACCTCGTCCCGGGGGAGGATTTTCTGCTGAGTTGACACTAAGCACCGTGCGTTCCACGTGTAAAACCTGACGACTAAACTGACTAGAAATAAAGTGCCCCGATCTCGGCCACCCAGGGATCCGAATGCCCCATACGCCCACTCTGCATAGGAAAGGTGTGCCAGCCGAGGCCAGCCTATGGAAGCACCCACCCTGTTGTAAACCCCTGCATTAAAAGGACACTGAAGGAGGAAGTGCTCCATGCTTTCCAGCGTGTCGCAACACTCCTCACGGGGACAACCCCGATCTTCGGAGTTCCTACACTTCAGGTTGTCCCTTACATACAGTTTTCCCGTGGAAGCAGCGCCAAGCCAAGTCCCAAAACTTCAAGGGGACCCGTGCAGAATTCAATAACCTCAGCCCGCCCTCCAGATCCCGACTTGGGCAATCTTTGAGCACCAGAGGCTTCTGGAAATGGGTCAACAGGACCCTCCTGTCAAGGAATTTCCTCGACATGGTCCTGATCTCCCACATTCCCAGACCCCACCGGCGGATCACCTTCAGAACCGGGGTAGCGTAAGCCGGGAGATGCTCATGCGGTGTGCGCAGGTCCTTCACTTGCCCTCCTGTCTCCCATTCCTGGAAGAAGGGCCGAAGCCATCCCCTGCAGGAGAATACCCACGGAGGAGCCCTCTCTGACCAGAGGTTGGGGATGTTAGTCTTGACAAAAGTGTTTACTAGAAACACCACTGGGTTGACCATACCCAACCCTCCTAGTCTCCTTGTGCGATATGTGACCTCTCGCTTGACTAGGTTCAGCCTATTTCCCATAACATTTGGAAAAACAGGCTGTAGACCCGTGTCCAGAGCGGCTCTGGCAACATGCAGACACTGCCCAGGTATATTAACAAGGGTAGCAAAAAACCCTTAACCAGGCTAACCCTTTCCCTCAGGGTCAAAGACCAACCCTTCCATTGGTCCACCTTCTGGGCGGCGATCCTGAGTCTGCCCTCCCAATTTTGTTGGGGGTAGTCCCCCGGGCCAAATTCGATGCCTAGGATTTTTGCTGATGCCTGAGGCTCTGGAAGAGTGTCCGGGAAACCGAAACTAGGGTCTCCCCCTCCCAGCCAGAGACTCTCACACTTTTCCTGATTAATTCTGGACCCAGAAGCCTCCGAGTAGCGACCAACCTCAGACATGACCCACTCCGCCTCCTCACCCGAGGATACGAAAAAGGGGAGACGTCATGAGCATACCTACCACCCTCAAGGTGGCTTCTGGGGCCCGCCTGGTCCATCCTGACTCCCGCCAACGGCCCGCGCTCAATCCTCCTTAAAAGGGGATCTATCGCGAACACGTATAACAGCGGGCTCAACGGACAGCCCTGGCGGACCCCCAACCTCAAAAGGGCGGCCAGACCAACCATTCACGAGCGGGAAAGTCTCTGCCCCCCGCATACAGGATCTTTAGCCAATTTACAAACCCCCCAGGCAGACCGTACCTCAGAAGGACAGACCAGAGGTACTCGTGGTTAACCCGATCAAAAGCCTTCGCCTGATCTAAAGACAGCAAGTACCCGTTCCAGTGACCCGCCCTACCCTGCTCTACTGCCTCTCGGACACCGAGTACTGCACTAAAAGTGCTGCGGCCTGGAACAGAGCAATGCTGGGCCCCGAAAGGAGCCGGGGTGCAAACTTCACCAGCCGATTGAACAGCACCTTTGCCAGAACCTTCCGGTCCGTATTGAGAAGCGCTATGGGACGCCAATTCTCAATACGGGACGAGTCTTTACCCTTTGACAGGATAATCAGGGCTGACTGCCTCATTGACCGGGAAAGAGCGCCCGAGAGAGACACTCGTTAAACACCTCAGTCAAGGGGGGACCAAGGAGTCCCTAAAAGGTCTTCACTCTGGAGATCTCCTCACGGTCACCTCCAGCCGAGACGAGATGTTCGAGTTTCCTCCTCAGTTCCTGATACAGGCGGTACCTGCTCAGGCTCCTGTGGCTCGAGAGCTGGCGGAAGAAACTCGCAACCCGTTCCTTGAACATCTCCCACCACTCTGAATTATCGCTACAGAGATCCAAAAGCGGTACCTGGCTCTGAAGAAAGTCTCAAAGGATTGTCTTATCTCTGCTTCTTCCAAGAGGGACGAATTCAGCTTCCATAGTCCCTTTCCCATCCGAGGGGTTTCTGAAACATTCAGAGAAAAAGAAATCAGACAGTGATCGGAGAACTCCACCTCAACAACGGACACTGCTGAAGAGATGGCTTCCTCCTTCAAAAAAAACCTGTCTATCCTAGACCTACAGCTACCTCTATGAAAGGTGAAACCACAGTGACCTGAGTGTGCCGGATGTGGACATCCACCAGGCGAGCGTCACTAGCTATGCTATTAAGAGTATTAAGGGTATGCCACACTGAACAATATCGCTAACGGGATCGCTAAAAAACGTCACTATTTAGCGATCCCATTAGCGATGTTGTTCAGTGCGGCATCTGCCAGCGACGAGCTTCCTGCTGTGATCTCCTCGTCGCTGGAATCGTTCCGGACCCTATTTTCTCGTCGGCGCTCCCGCTGGGTAAGTATATAATCGCTAGTGTGGCACCTTTTCTTAGCGATTTAGCGGTACTTTTGTACCGCTAAAGTCGTTAAGAAGATCGCTAACGGCGATAGCGTCGTTAACTAAATCGCTAAATGTGGCCGCACTTAGCGATATAGAAACAATCCCGCTAGCGATCGCATTAGTATGCGTCGTTATCGTGAATCGCTAGCGGGATTGTTTAGTGTGGCAGTACCTTTACTATCATAAGCCAGCCGGTCAATGGAGCCTCCCCTATCACGAAGCCTTGGTGACAGTGTTAAAGTCACCTCCAAAGACCACCTGCCGACTTGTAAAAAGATAGGGCTTAATCTTCAGGAAGAGACATTTACGGTCCCACTTTGACTGTGGACCATAGATGTTAATGAGCTGAAGCTCCTGTCCCCTCATGAAGACGTCTAAGACCAGGCACCTACCCATTTCTACCTCGATAACTCTCCGGCATTCAACCGATGCAGTCTTAAAAAGGACTGCCACCCCGCTACACGGCTCGGCCGCAAGAGACCAGTACGAGGACCCGCACCTCCACTCACTCTCCGCCTTGCGTATGGCCCCCATATCCGTAAGTCTGGTCTCCTGCAAAAACAAAATGTCAGCCTCAAATCGGGTGAGAAAATCAAAGGCCGCAAATCTAGCCGCATCTGACTTTATACTAGCGACATTAATGGTCGCCAGAGTCAACGGGGTGGGTGCCGCCATCATGAGTGATCGAGTTAGATGGCCTTTTTCTTCCCCCCACCCTTTTTCCTAGCCCGCTCATCTCCGGACGATGAAGCCCCCCCTCTTCTTTTCAAAGAGACAGAGGTTATCCATCCCCCCCACCTCTTTTCTCATCTCCGGACGCAGGGTTGGCCCCACCTCCTGAAGAAGACATACCCTCCGGAGAAGGGACTCCGCCCCCTCCCAAAGACCCTCCAGATGTTACCTCCGGAACCCACCCCCGACCCCCACCTCAGCAGGGTCGTCAAGGGCTTGGAACCGGTGGAGAGGGAGATTCAGAGGGGAGTAGGTGGGACCTACCTTAGGCACCTGGTCAGGGAAGAAGATTTTCACTTTTTTCTTCTTTTTTTTTACTTTTGGCACTCTTGGTACCCTTGTCACCCATTTTTTTTGGCTGTTCCCCTCCATCCTCATCAAAAACTTTCATATTGTGAGGCATCTGAGAGATCAGCCACTTCCTCATTCTCCATCCGTCTGATCTCCTCATTCACCGCTTCCTCCCCCGGGGCCTCAGTGACATGGGCCGTCGCCTCGGAGGAGGGGGCAGCCATTACCCCAGTTTCCTGAGGCTCCTCCTGCCCCCTGCCCTCCTGACGCCTTGCCTGCCTCCGCTGGTAAGAGGGACCCCTAGCCCTGCCATTCCTCATCGGCCCCTCAGCTCCTCCCCTGCGCCCCCACCGCCAACCCCTGCAGAAGTTTGCACCGCCAAGAACTTCCTCGCGGCTCCCCTCCGCCCGGCTGGCCATGGCATTA
>JARQOD010000992.1:63992-114197 GCA_033576555.1 Oophaga sylvatica | reverse complement strand
GTCCACATCCGGCACCCCCCAGGTCCGGGGGTTTCCCCTACATGGGGGTAGCTTAGTTCTAGATAGACGGTTTTTTTTTAAAGGGGACCCCTCTTTTTGCTGTGCCCCCCGTTGGGGGAGTTCTCCGATACTGTCTAATTTTTTTTTTTTTAAAAATTGGCGAAACCCCCGGGGGGAAAAAGAGGGTGGGAAGGAATTGCCCTCTGGAGAAGCGAAGTGAGCAACCCTCGGGATTTTTTGGGCCCAGGTACGCTTTTGGTTCTGTAGTAGTAAGTCAGGTGGGGGAGATTTCAAAAAGCGGGGGGGGGGTTCTTCCGCAAGCTCTCGAGCTCAGGAGTTAAAGGCACTTTTGATGGCTTGGGGAGGAAACCGGCAGCTGTCTCGACTGGAGGTCCCCGTGAGGAAACCCCCGAAAAAGTCTTTGTTAAGAGGGTCATTGTAGGCCCCATTTTGGGTTTTTTGAGGGGTTTTTTTTTTTTTTTTGGGAAGTCCCTTCCCCCGACCTACAGGAACTGAAGAGTAGTGAATTGTAAAAGGGACAGGACTGATGATAGTAGGGGCCGAACAGATCCAAATCAGGGATCCGGGGTGGTCGGCCCCTTTTACTACACCTTTTTGGGAAAAGGGGTCAGAGGGGGATAGATGTGGGTTTTTTCCTGGAAAAAACCTCCCGGCCAGGGGGGGCCCCCTTCTTGGTGTTTTGGCGAAGAACGGGAAAGGGGGGAAGTGAGAGGCCCTTGAGGCTTGGCCCAAAAAAAATCGGGTCCGGTGGCTTAACATCGAATTTTAAAGACCTTTGGGCCCTTTGGGGCCCCCTCTACTGGGGTTTTAATGAGTGTCTTTCCTCGGGTCCCCCCCGTTCAATGAGGAGGTAGCCTGATTATTTGTCAAAGGGTAAAGACTCGTCCGTATTGGAATTGCGTCCCATAGGTTTAAAATAGGCCCCGGAAGGTTCTGGCGAAGGTGTTGTTAACCGGCTGGAAAAGTTTGCACCCCGCTCCTTTGGGGGCCCCAGCATGCTCTGTTCAGGGCGCCCCCTTTGTGTGTGCCGGTGCCCCAGAGGCAGTGGAACAGGGTAGGGCAGGTCACTGGAAGGGATTACGTCATTAGACCAAGCAAAACCCCTTTCCCCGGGTTTTCCTGGTACCCTGGTCTGTCCTTTTGGGGCGGTTCCCGGGGGTTGTAAATTGGTAGAGATCTTGTCCCCAAGGGGTGAGATTTCCGCTCGTGAACGGTTGGTGGGGCCCCTTTTGGGTGGGTTGGGGGGGTCGGGCTGTCCCCTGAGCCCTTTTTTATCGCGTTCCGATCGACCCCTTTCCCCGAGGAGCGGATGAAAATTTTTGGTGGAGCGGGAGGACAGGAGGTCTGGGCCCCCCGAGGGTGGGGGGCGTCCCGACGATTTTTCCCCTTTTGTATCGAAAAGGGGGGGGATTGGGTCATGCCCCAGGTCGTGCATTATCGGGGGATTTTGGGCCCCTGATCAACCGGGAAAAGTTGGGGGTTTGGCTGGGAGGGGGGTTTTCCATTTTGATTTTCCCCGGGACCCCCTTTCCCGGCCCAGGCCCCCCCCCAAAATTAGGCACGAATTTGGTCCGGGGGCTTTTTCCCCAAAAAGGGAGGGAGATCAGATTGCCGCCCCAAAAGGGGCCCCTGGAAGGGTTGGCTTTAACCCTGAGGGAAAGGGTTAGCTTGGGAAAGCTTTTGTTCCTTGTTTTAAATTTCTGGGCATGTGTGCATCTTCCAAAACCTCTTGGAAGGGGTTTTTTGTGTTCTTCCCGTGTTATGGGGGAAAAAGGGAAATCAAGAGGAGGCACTCCCCACGAGGAGACTAGGTGGGTTGGGGTTTTTGGGCAACCAGTATGTTCTTAGTGAAACTTTCTTAAAGCCCTTTTCCAACCTCTGGCTAGAGAGGGGGCCCCGTGGGATTCCCTGCAGGGGGGTTCGGCCCCCTTTTCCGGAGTGGGAGACGGAGGGCAATGAAGGTTCCCACCCTCACGGACATCTTTTGGTTCCTAACCCCTTTGAGGTAAAACCGGTGGGGTCTGGAAATGAGGGGAAACAGGCCCTTTCGAGCAATTTTGACAAAGGGTTCGTTGACCCCCTTTTGAAGCCCCTGGTTCAGGATTGCCCCGGGGGCCGGGGGGCTGGGTTTTGGGGCCCGGGTTTTAAAATTTTGAGGGTCCCCACGGTTTTGGATTGTCCCCGGGTGCTTTACGGGAGACTGATTAAAAGGGACAAAATTTAAGTTAAGGAATCCCCTGATCGGGGTTGTCTGGAGGGTGTGGCGAGTTGGAAGCAGGGCATTCCCCCTTTAGTGTCCCTTTAATGCAGAGGTTACAAGGGTGGGGTTCCCCAGGGCCGGGGTGGTCCCTTTCCTACGCCGGGGGGGTCGGGGGGGTTTTTACCCCCGGGGGGCCCCAGGCGGAGCACTTTTTTCTTATTAGTGTGTGGTCGGGGGTTTTTTTGTGAATCCGGTGTTTGTTTACGCGGAAAAACCCCCCCCCGGGATGAGGGGTTTTTTAAATTTGGGTGACGGGGAAAAGGGGGTTCTTTGGAGTTCGATGGTTGGGGGGTGGGAAGGGGTTGGTTTGGGGGGGCTTCCCCTTTTAAAAAAAACTCAAAGGGGAAAATTCTGTGTGTAAAAGGTGGTAGGACGATAAGGTGGTGTGGGTTTTTGAGGGAGAGAAGTAGGGGGATGGGGCAGGGGGGGTCAGTATGAGGGAGATAGAGAGTTGTTATTTAATTTTGGTAGACTGGGGTAGAAAGGGATAGATAGGGGGGAGTCGGGTTTTGGGGAAAGAAGAGGGGGAGTTTTAAATGATGAGGGACAGATGATGTGTGTTGGTAAGGACAAGGCCTCTTGGGTCCTTCTGGGGTGGGCTTTGCATGACACAATGTAGCTTTTTGTTTTGTAATAAAATAAAGAATGGATATTGAGGCTTACAGGCACCGAACTTGGGCCTTGTAAAATAGGAAATGAAAGGAAAAATTAAGATTAGTTAAGTAGTTATGGCATGTATTGATAACATTGTAGATTGTATTTTGTATATGTATTATATTGAGTGTATTGTATTGTTATATATAACGTGTTTTGTTTTTGATTGTCTGAGTGTCTGTAGATAGTAGTATGTGGGGGTATAGTTAGGTTGGGTGGGGGTTGTCTGGGGGGGTGGTGTGTGGAGAAAGAAGATGTTTGAAGGGCAGTGGGCAGGAAACTTGCCATGGACCCACGGACCTGAAGAGAAAAAAATTTTGCTGTGAAAAGGTCATAAACATTATATGGACCCGGGTTTTTTGTTTTCAGTTAGGCCATGAACTTATGGACCGGAGGTGTGGTGGGGGGAATATATAAAAAAAAAAAAAAAAAATAATAATTTTTGTGTGATTTGTATTAGGGTGTTTAGCGAATGGTTAAGGGGAGTTGTTAAGGCCAGAATGGCATAATTTTTGTTGGAGGCAATGGGCCAGAATGTTGTGTAATAGTCTTTTGTAAATTATGTAAATAGGTGTGAATGGGGGGTGAATGAGGTATGAATGTGTGTGAATGGGTAAATAGGAATATGATTTTGTTTCCCCTTTTCTTTTCCCTTTTTTTTTTTTTTCATTTGAAGAAGGTTTCTGCTGGGGGTCCCTGAAGAAGAGCTGGAAAGTTCTAAAAGGACCTATAAAGTGAGGACTTTGGAAGATGGCGTAAGAAGAAGTGGATTTGAACTGGTTCCTTGTTTTTCCTTAAAACGTTTCTTTGGTAATATTTATTTATGGTATAACGTGGTCATGGAAGTAGGTTTTGATTTTGATTTTAATATGTGTTATGTTGTATGGTTTTTGTATATTTATAATAAAATAGAGTTCCAGCTCCAGTAGCGTCCAGTAAAGCTGCTGCAGTTAAAAAGCTTTTATAAGGATCGAGCTTGGCGGTCCACCGCAAGGCGTCCTACCCCAGTCACAGCCCCTGTGCCTTGGGGTGCCTCCCCGATGCTCTTCACTGATTGTCCCGGGGGCCCGAAGCATTTCCTTTGAAAAAATTAAGTGTCCAAAGTACAGGTGGTGTAGCTGCTTAACAGCTGGGTTAATCCGCTGACTAGCGGACACTGTTTCTAGGCCAAAATTATTGTCTGGGCTAGATGCAGTTAAAAATTTGCAATTAGATCTACAGCCGGTGGCTACTCCGCTGACTAGCAGACACTCAAGCTTTGGAGCAGACCTCTGATTCCCAGGCTATAGTATGAGTAAACAGCTCTTCACACTCAACCATCTCTGTTACCCAAGCCATAGTGTATGTAGTTTCTTACGGTTAAAAGGGGGGGGGAAAGACCCAACCCACCTGTAATTGACGATGTCAACGTCACGTAAAACACAGCAAGGGGACTCCAAAAAGAGTCTCCATTTTTTCCAAAAATTTGGGGCACAGACACCACTTAAGTAGCATCAATTGCCCGGTTGGTGAGGTGATTTGAACAAATCCTCAAGCTTTTACTCTCCCCAGGATGACACAGGGTAGAAAAGTCCTTGCGGATCCATGATTTGATCATCTTTATGAACGTGAGACTGTCTACATTCTCAGTGGACAGCCGCGTGCGCTTATCTGTCAGCACACCACCAGCAGCGCTGAACACACATTCAGAGAGAACACTGGCTTCGGGGCATGACAAGATCTCCAAGGCGTGAGTGGCAAGCTCCAGCCATTTATCCAGATTGGAAGCCTAAAAAGAGCACAGTCATGGCTTCGATGTTCAGTTGGAGATACTCCTGTACCATTGTCTCTAGGCGTTGACTATGTGTCTGACTTCTTGTCTCCTGCGGCCTTGCAAAGGATGGGCTAAAAAACTGGTGAAAGGATTCCGCAAAATTGCTGTGAACACCAGCAGATACTGTGTTTCTGTTACGGTTTGAGTGCTGAAGAGGACTCAACAGTCCCATGGTTGGCAAGTTATAACTGTGAGATTCACTACGTGCACCACTGGAGTTTTGTGGAAAAGCACATGTAAGATTATGCAACAGTCTCCGATGATACTCCTGGATGCGTGAATCCCTTTCTATGGCAGGAATTATATTGGCAAATTTACTTTTGTACCGGGGATCTAACAGTGTGGCTACCCAGTAGTCAGGATTATTTCGAATTCTGACAATTCGAGGGTCATGTTGCAGGTAGTGCAGCAAGAAGGCACTCATGTGTTTTGCGCATCCAGGAGCACCAAGTCCCTGTTGTGTTGGTGGCAAGGTATGAATCATGCTTCCTTCCTCTGCCCTCTCCCCCCAACCTCGCACAACAGAAATGTCATCAAGGTCTCCCTCATCTGATGAGTCTTCCATGCCCATCGCCAGTTCGTCCTCCACTTCTTCCTGGCCTCCTGCACCTTCCTCACTAGTTTGGCTGCTACCATGCGCCCTGGTTAATCCCTCTTCCCCACCCTCCCATGCCAGCCGCCTTAGTGCTGCCGACCGTTTGGACCTTGCAGGTGTTAGCCCTTCTGCATCCAACTCCTTCTCCTCTACTTCCTCCACCTCCTCATGTTCCACCACCTGACTCCGAATTTTGTTTAAAGGGAATCTGTCACCCTAAATTGGCGGGATATTTAAATGATGGCAGTCAGGTCAGATGGGCGGTGTTTTGGGTACTTGCCTTAACATGTTGTTCGCCGCTGTCTCCATTATTTCTGGGAATTGTAGTCGTTGCCCTCCATATAACGCGCCTGTGCATTGCAATCTTGAATTGCGCACGCGCAGTATGCTTTGCCAGCAGATTGACCTGATCTGACCTGACTGCCATCATTTAAATATTCCGCCAATTTAGGGTGACAGATTCCCTTTAACATGTGCTCCAGCATGTAAATCACCGGAATAGTCATGCTGATAATGGCATCGTCAGCACTAAACATCTTCGTGGCCATTTCAAAACTGTGAAGAAGGGTGCATAGGTCCCTGATCTGAGACCACTCCTCCAGCGTGATTTGCCCCACCTCTGGATCTCGTTGCCCCAGGCTATAATTCAGAATGTATTGCACCAGGGCTTGTCGGTGCTGCCACAGTCGCTGCAACATGTGCAGAGTTGAATTCCACTGTGTTGGCACATCGCATTTTAGCTGGTGAAGTGGCAGTCCCAACGACTTCTGTAGAGATGTAAGTCGCTGAGCTGCGGGATGCGAACGGCGGAAGTGAGCACACAGCGACCGTGCCCTCTGCAGAAGGCCATGTAGTCCGGGATAGTGGGTTAAAAATTGCTGGACAACCAGGTTCAACACGTGAGCCATACAAGGCACGTGTGTGACATTGCCCCGGCGAAGGGCCGCACCCAGGTTTGCGGCATTGTCGCAGGTCCAGTGGAGACAACCATTCACGAAACTGGTTCTCCAGAGCTGACCACAACTCCTCAGCTGCGTGACTCACATTTCTCAGACATTTCAACGTAAAAACCGCCTGATTACGTTGATCCCTTCTGCCAGCATAGCAAGGAGGTGTGCTGCAGGATCCCTTCTGCGCAGTTAGAAAGCCCGTGGCATGACCAGACAGGCTTTGGGTGCAGGTGGAGGACCGAGAGGAGGTTGAGGAGGCAGAAGCAGTGGAGGAACTTCGAGATAAAGAGGATTGACACACAACTCGTGGAGACGGCAAAACTTGGACAGCAGCCCCTTGTCCTGCAGTCACCATAGTTACCCAGTGCCCAGTCAGCGAAATGTAGTGCCCTTGTCCATGCCTACTCGTCCTAGTGTCTGTGGTGAAATGCACCCTGTCACACACTGAGTTTCTCAAAGAAGCGGTGATGTTGTGTGAGACATGCTGGTGGAGCGCAGGCACACTTTTCTTTGAGAAGTAGTGCCGACTCGGCATCTGGTACTGGGGCACTGCGACGGACATAAGGTCTCGAAAATCCTCTGTGTCCACAAGGCGGAAAGGCAGCATTTCTGTAGCCAAGAGCTTGCAGATGGTGAAATTCAACCTCTTAACTTTCTCATGGCTAAGAGTAAATGGTCTTTTACTTGTCCACATCTGAGGGACCGAGGGCTGGCTGTTGTGCGTAGATGGGGTTGAATAGGGTGTCCCCGAACAACTGACGGTCTGTGAGGAAGATGCAGGCGCCAAACTTCGGTTGCCTTGATCCAAAGGTGGTGCTCTCGATGTCGGAGAGCGCTCAACACTAGCTGGTGTTTCCACTTCCAAATGAAATGATGACCTGCCAATCAGGCTGGCTGTTGTGGGTAAAGAGGTGCCAGGTCTGAGTCTCAAAACAGGTCTGACTGCTGTCCCCCCAGTCACAGAGGATGAAGAGGCCGCGGTCGCGGATGCACAAGATGGGGCAGATGGTGGTTGGGCCAACCAGCTAGGCCGCATTGTAGCACAGTGAGCTTGCCACTGCAACTTATGCTTCATATCCATGTGACAGTTCATGCATGAAGTACTCAAACTTTTGATTTTTTGGCCTCTACTTAGCTTTTGGTCACAAATGTTACAGATAACACGTGTTGGGTCATCCTTATCGATGTTAAAAAATGCCCAGGCTATGCAAGGCTTAGAAACCATGCGACCTGAAGAGCCACCTTGACTTGTGGTCAGAGGCAGAGTTGTGGTTGAGGATACAGTTGGTGACGTGCTTCCAGTACTACGTCTCTGTCCAGGAAGGCGCACCCTGACCTCGTCGTCACTCGAATCCTCCTCCACCTCCTCTGCTGACCTCATCGACTGTCTGACTGTGGGTTGACAGTAAGTGGGATCTGCAACCTCGTCATCATCACCCTGTGTGTTCACCCCCCGTTGTCCTCAGAGCCAACCTCTTCCTGCCCTGACACAAAACTCAAGTTGTCGCTCAAATCAGGTATTTGAGTCTCATCATCGTCTTCCTCATTGTCTCCACCAACAGGAGTTACAGTTTGGGAACGAGGGTCTACATTATGCTCAGAACCTTCTTCATCTGGTTCTGGATCCGACTCATAAAGATTCTGGGCATCAGTGCACATCATTTCCTCATCTGGATTCACAGAAGCTGTGGAGCCGACCTCTGATTCCCAGGCTATAGTATGAGTAAACAGCTCTGCAGACTCAACCATCTGTCCTACCCCATACTCAGACGGGCAGCTGGAGACTTCTTGGGAGCTGTGAGGAAGCAAGTGCGATTGGGGTGACACCTCTGAGGACTGGAGTTTTTGTGATTGAGGTGGAGGAGAGCCGACTTAAAGGAGCACTTGATATGTGTTGAAGCACCTGCTGTTTTTGTGCCTCATCTGGAATTTGTAGCGATGGGCATGCCCGTAAGAAAGGGATCGTACCACATTGTCCACTAAAAGAAGTAGACATCTTAAGGGTATGCCACACTAAACAGCGTTGCTAACGAGATCGCTAAAAAACGTCACTATTTAGCGATCTCGTTAGTGACGCCGGTGTGTGTGGCATGCAGCAACGACGTGGCCCCTGCTGTGCCCCTGCTGTGATCTCGTTCATCGTTCACAGCGTTCTGGACCGTAATTTTATCGTTGGCGTCCCGCTGGTGAGTATATATCGCTGAGTGTGGCACTTTTTTTAGCGATGTGCGGTGTTTTTGTACCGCCAAAGTCGTTAAGGAGATCGCTAACCGCGATAGCGTCCTTAACGACATCGCTAAATTAGGCAGCTACTAGCGATATTATAACAATCCCGCTAGCGATCTCATTAGTATGCGACGTTAACGAGATCACTAGCGGGATTGTTTAGTGTGGCAGTACCTTAAGTTTGGCTGGAAGATGGTCTTTCTTCTGCAGATCTTACTGTTGCTTTAACACCTACCCCAAGGACACAACCTTTTTTTCCCTTCCCACCACACCTATTCCACTTTCCACCAGCAGCAGGCCTTTTGCCACTCATTAAATTGGTTACCTAATTGACAACTCTGGAGTTGTTTGCACAGAAAAAGGATGGATGGAAACCAAGCAGAACTGAGTGGCCAATTTGTGGTACTAGCCCAAAAGGATTGGCTGGGTTAGAAGCAGTAAAACAATTTTATTACATACACAGGTGGTGGAGCTTAGTATAGATGGCCTAATACAATGAGTAGCACACACTGCTACTATGCCCACAATTATATTACAGGCAAGATGCAGGAAAAAATTATTATTTGAACGCTGGTGGAGCTTTGTATAGAGGGCCTAATACAATAAGTACCACAGACTGCTGATATGCCCACAATTCTATTACAGGCAAGATGCAGGAAAAAATTATGAATTATTTGAACGCTGGTGGAGCTTTGTATAGATGGCCTAATACAATAAGTACCACAGACTGCTGATATGCCACAATTATATTACAGGCAAGATGCAGGAAAAAATTATGAATTATTTGAACGCTGGTGGAGCTTTGTATAGATGGCCTAATACAATAAGTACCACAGACTGCTGCTATGCCCACAATTATATTACAGGCAAGATGCAGGGAAAAATTATTATTTGAACGCTGGTGGAGCTGGCAAAAAGTGATAGCAACTGATGTAACCTAGCCCTGAAAAGGGCTGCAATTACAAATAGTCACTAGTCCCAAGTTGACCTATCTGTCTATTTAAGAGCACAGACCTGCCTGCTAAAAGTGCTAGGAACTGCTGTAACCAAGCCCTAAAAAGGGCTGCAATTACTAACTAGTCCCTACTCCCTAAACCTTCCTGTCTATTTGACAGCGATTTCGCTTGCAATTCGAAGTTGCACACACAATATAGCGCTAACAGCAGCAGCGCCGTCTAACACTGAGCTGCAGCAGTGAGAAAATGGTGGTGAGGGGGGAAATGGCTGGGTCTTATAGGGCAAGGACATGTGACATACACAGCCAATGACAGATGCCCTTGCTTGTGTGAAAAAAAGCACTTCGCTCCGTGTGTGCGCTGCTGATAGGCTGACAGACTGCACCGCCCACTGGAAATCCGGGAAAGAGAAAAAAAATGGAGATCTTCATTATCTCTGCAGAGATCCAGCCCATGCCCCTCCCCCGCCACGCTGTACACTCTGTGTATTAACAGTGATTATCAGCATAACTGTGAAAAAATCCAGTGACGATTTAGGTGCACGAACAGTTATCGAACATAACTTCGAACAGCCGGATTTTTTCCAAATCGTTCGGGTTCGTCGAAAGGCACAAACACCGCCCAAAACAGCTTGAATTTGAGATTGGCTTACAGTTCGCTTCGAACACCGCTCATCTCTACTCATAAAGTGACACTGGTCAGAAGTGAAAAAATTGGCCCGGTCACGAAGGCAAAAACAGGCTCTGGCGCGAAAGGGTTAATATTTTGTTGCACAACCTTTTGAGGTAATCACTGCAATCAAACGATTCCTGTAACTGACAATGAGACTTCTGCACCTTTTGACAGGTATTTTGGCCCACTCCTTAATAACAAACTGCTCCGGTTGTCTCATGTTTGAAGGTTGCCTTTTCCAGATGGCATGTTTCAGCTCTTTCCAAAGATGTTCAATAGGATTTAGGTCAGGGCTCATAGAAGTCTACTTCAGAATAGTCCAATGTTTTCCTCAGCCATTCTTGAGTGTTTTTAGCTGTGTGTTTTGGGTCATATCCTGTTGCAAGGCCCATGACCTGCGACTGAGACCAAGCTTTCTGACACTGGGCAGCACGTTTCTCTCTAGAATCCCTTGATAGTCTTGAGATTTTATTGTACCCTGCACAAATTCTTAACACCCTGTGCCAGATGCAGCAAAGCAGCCCCAGAACATAACAGAGCCTCCTCCATGTTTCACAGCAGGGACAGAGTTCTTTTCTTTATATGCTTCATTTTTCCATCTGTGAACATAGAGCTGATGTGCCTTGCCAAAAAGTTCCATTTTTATCTCATCTGTCCACAGGACATTCTGCCAGAAGTTTTGTGGCTTATCTATATGTAGTTTGGTAAATTCCAGTCTGGCTTTTTTATAATTTTTTTTTCAACAATGGTGTCCTCCTTGGTTCTCTCCCATGAAGTCCACTTTGGCTCATACAACGACGGATGGTGCGATCTGACACTGATGTTCCTTGAGCTTGAAGTTCACCTTTAATCTGTTTAGAAGTTTTTCTGGGCTCTTTTGTTACCATTCGTATTATCCGTCTCTTTGATTTGACATCAATTTTCCTCCTGCGGCCACGGCCAGGGAGGTTGGCTACAGTCCCATGGAGCTTACATTTCTGAATAATATGAGCAACTGTAGTCACAGGAACATGAAGCTACTTGGAGATGGTCTTATAAATTTTACCTTTAACATGTTTGTCTATTATTTTCTTTCTAACTCTTTCCTTCGCTTCTTCTGGTCCCTCTTGAGTGTGATACAGGCCACTCACTGATTCCAAGATTGTAGACACCTGTGAAGCTAATTAGTGGACACGTCACGATTTAACATGTCCCCACTATTGCCAATGCCATCCAGTGTACATCTTGCCACATGTATGCAGTCCTTGAACAGCCGGTCGAGGGTGCATACTGCTGCGTGAGATGTGAGCACGTTGTGCATTTGGAAGCCCAAATCTTGGATCTAAATGTGCAGCTGGCAACACTGAGATCCATAGACAATATGGAAAGGAGTCTTCTGCTCACTGAGCAGACGCTCAATGGGATAGATGAGGGGGGGGATGCTAGGGTGGAGCTGCAGGACACTGAAGTAGGAAGCTGGGTGACAGTTAGAAAGCGGGTAGAGGGAAGAGCGCCAGGGAGGCTAGTCCTGATCTGGCACACCCCAATAAGTTTGCAAAGTTGGCAGATGAGGGGGTTGTCAGTACAGGGGTAGCACTGCTGCAGCCAGGCATGTCCTCTGAAAGCCGGGGGAGTGTCTGCTCCAGTAAGGGGGGAATTAGGAGAGCAGGGCAGGCCAGACAGGTGCTGGTAGTGGGGGACTCAATTATTAGGGGAACAGATAGGGCAATCTGTCACAAAGACAGGGATCGTCGAACAGTGTGCTGCCTACCTGGTGCTCGAGTCCGACACATCGCTGATCGGGTTGACAGATTACTGGGAGGGGCTGGTGAGGATCCAGCGGTCATGGTGCACATTGGCACAAATGACAAAGTTAAAGGTAGGTGGAAGGTCCTTAAAGATGATTTCAGGGAATTAGGCTGCAAGCTTAAAGCAAGGACCTCCAACGTGGTATTTTCTGAAATACTGCCGGTACCACGTGCCACACCAGAGAGGCAACGGGAGATTAGGGAGGTTAATAAGTGGCTGAGGAATTGGTGTAGGAAGGAGGGGTTTGGGTTCCTGGAGAACTGGGCCGACTTCTCAGTTGGCTACAGGTTCTATGCTAGGGATGGGCTGCACCTCAATGGGGAGGGTGCAGCTGTGCTGGGGGAGAAAATGGCTAGAAGGTTGGAGGAGTCTTTAAACTAGGGACTGGGGGGGAGGGTATTCATTTTATAGGAGGGGAAGGCAGTGCAGATAGAGACCTGGGCACAAATAATGAAATTGGGGGTGGGGGTGGCATGGGGGGTGGGGTTAGAACAGTTAATAATTTAAGAAAGCATAGAGGTTCAGTGAGATACATAAAGTGCATGTATACTAATGCTAGAAGCCTCACCAACAAAATGGCGGAATTAGAATTAATTTTGTTGGAACATAATTATGACATGGTGGGGATATCTGAGACTTGGCTGGATGAGAGCCACGACTGGGCGGTTAATTTACAGGGCTATAGTCTGTTTAGAAATGACCGTAAAAATAAGCGAGGTGGGGGTGTGTGTTTATATGTAAAATCATCCTTAAAACCCATCCTGCGTGATATCTGTGAATCTAATGAAGATGTAGAGTCTCTGTGGGTGGAGATTAGGGGAGGGGGGAAAATAATAAATTACTGATAGGGGTTTGTTATAATTCTCCTAAAATAATGGAAGCAACAGAGAATATCCTCGTAAAGCAAATAAATGAAGCAGCAACTCAAGGAGAAGTCATTATTATGGGGACTTCAACTACCCTGAAATACATTGGGGAACAGAAACCTGCAGTTCCAGCAAAGGTAACAGGTTTTTGGCAACTATGAAAGACAATTACCTTTCACAACTAGTTCAGGACCCAACAAGAGGGGGGGGGCACTGCTAGACCTAATATTATCCAACAGGCCAGACCGCATATCAAATATAAGGGTTGGGGGTCACTTGGGTAATAGTGATCACAAAATAATCAGCTTTCATGTATCCTTTAATAAGATGTGTAGTCGAGGGGTTACAAGGACACTAAACTTCAGGAAGGCAAATTTCCAACGGATGAGAGATGGAATTAAAGCAAGTAGGTAGTGAAGAGGAATTAAATAAATACAGAAGACTGAATAAATTCTGTAAAAAGCAAATCAAGACAGCAAAGATTGAGGCAGAGAGACTCATTGCCAGAGAAAGTAAAAATAATCCCAAAATATTCTTTAACTACATAAATAGCAAGAAACTAAAAAATGATAGTGTTGGTCCCCTTAAAAATAGTCTGGGTGAAATGGTGGATGAGGATGAGGAAAAAGCCAATATGCTAAATGACTTTTTTTCAACTGTATTTACACAAGAAAATCCCATGACAGATAACATGATCAGAGATAAAAAAAATGTCTCCATTAAATGTCACCTGTTTAACCCAGCAGGAAGTATGGCGGCGTATAAAAATCACTAAAGTTGACAAATCCCCGGGCCCGGATGGGATACACCCCGAGTACTGCAGGAATTAAGTACAGGTATAGATAGACCATTATTTTTAATCTTTAAAGATTCCATAATAGCTGGGTCTGTACCACAGGACTGGTGTATAGCAAATGTGGTGCCAATATTCAAAAGGGGGGCAAAAACTGAACCTGGAAATTATAGGCCAGTGAGCTTAACATCTACTGTGGGTAAAATCCTGGAGGGTTTTTTAAGGGATACTATATTGGAGTATCTGAAGCTGAATAACCTCATGACACAGTATCAGCATGGGTTTACGAGGGACCGTTCTTGTCAGACTAATCTGATAAGCTTTTATGAAGGGGTAAGTTCAGGACTGGACCAAGGGAATGCAGTGGACGTGGTGTTCATGGACTTCTCAAAAGCTTTGATACAGTGCCACACAAAAGGTTGATACATAAAATGAGAACAATGGGGATAGGGGAAAATATGTGTAAGTGGGTTAAGAACTGGCTCATGGATAGAAAACAAAGGGTGGTTATT
The DNA here is from genome assembly GCA_033576555.1 of Oophaga sylvatica. Classification (NCBI taxonomy): domain Eukaryota; kingdom Metazoa; phylum Chordata; class Amphibia; order Anura; family Dendrobatidae; genus Oophaga; species Oophaga sylvatica. Next base: position 100,091 of record JARQOD010000992.1, on the reverse strand, counting down.
AATGGAGCACACTCGGACTGGGTCACGGTTAGCAGTGGGGTACCACAGGGGTCAGTATTGGGGCCGCTTCTCTTTAACATATTTATTAATGACCTTGTAGGGGGCATACAGAGTAGTATTTCAATATTTGCAGATGACACTAAACTCTGCAGGGTAATAAATACAGAGGAGGATATTTCTATATTACAGGAGGATTTATGTAAACTAGAAGCTTGGGCTGATAAATGGCAAATGAGCTTTAATGGGGATAAATGTAAGGTCATGCACTTGGGTAGAACAAATAAGATGTATAATTATGTGCTTAATTGTAAAACACTGGGCAAAACTGTCACTGAAAAAGACCTGGGTGTATGGGTGGACGACAAACTCACATTTAGTGGCCAATGTCAGGCAGCTGCTGCCAAGGCAAATAAAATAATGGGATGCATTAAAAGAGGCATAGATGCTCATGAGGAGAACATAATTTTACCTCTATACAAGTCACTGGTGCGACCACACTTAGAATACTGTGTGCAGTTCTGGTCTCCGGTGTATAAGAAAGACATAGATGAACTGGAGCGGGTGCAGAGAAGAGCGACCAAGGTTATTAGAGAACTGGGGTGTCTGCAATACCAAGACAGGTTATTACACTTGGGGTTATTTAGTTTGGAAAAACGAAGGCTTAGGGGTGATCTTATTACAATGTATAAATATATGAGGGGACAGTACAAAGACCTTTCTAATGATCTTTTTACTCTTAGACCTGTGACGGGGACAAGGGGGCATCCTCTACGTCTGGAGGAAAGAAGGTTTAGCCATAATCACAGACGCAGATTCTTTACTGTAAGAGCAGTGAGACTATGGAACTCTCTGCCGTCTAATGTTGTAATGAGTGATTCCTTACTAAAATTTAAGAAGGGACTGGATGCCTTTCTTGAAAAGTATAATATTACAGGCTATATTCACTAGTTTCCTAGATACAGCGTTGATCCAGGGAGCTAGTCTGATTGCCGTATGTGGAGTCGGGAAGGAATTTTTTTCCCCAATGTGAAGCTTACTGTTTGCCACTTGGGTTTTTTTTTGCCTTCCTCTGGATCAACATGTTAGGGCAGGTTAGGATAGGATATGGGTTGAACTAGATGGACTTAAAGTCTTCCTTCAACCTTAATAACTATGTTACTATGTTTTGTCACATTATTTTCAGGGGTACCATCATTTATGTCCAGGCCTATTTCATGAGTTTTATTTTTTTTTTAAATTCTGTGGAAGCATTGTTGGAAAGCAATGTCTGACTTTCATTTTTTGTTTTCATAGATTTTTTATTTATTATTACTTTTGTCAGATTCAAGTTTTTTGTGTGAACATTGTGGGATTTTCTGTCATTACACAAGAAAATCCCATGACAGACAACAAGATCAGTGATAACAAAAATTCTCCATTAAATGTCACCTGTTTAACCCAGTAGGAAGTACGGCGGCATCTAAAAATCACTAAAATTGACAAATCTCCGGGCCCGGATTGGATACACCACCCAAGTACTGCAGGAATTAAGTAGTCACAGATAGACCATTATTTTTAATCTTTAAAGATTCCATAATAACGGGGTCTATACCACAGGACTGGCGTATAGCAAATGTGGTGCCAATATTCAAAAAGGGGACAAAAACTGAACCTGGAAATTATAGGCCAGTGAGCTTAACATCTATTGTGGGTAAAATCCTGGAGGGTTTTTTAAGGGATACTATATTGGAGTATCTGAAGAAAAATAACCTCATGACCCAACATTAGCATGGGTTTACGAGAGACCGTTCCTGTCAGACTAATCTGATGAGTTTCTTTGAAGAGGTAAGTCCCGGACTGGACCAAGGGAACGCTGTGGCCGTGGTATATATGGACTTTTCAAAATCTTTTGATACAGGTGCCACACAAAAGGTTGATACATAAAATGAGAACAATGGGGATAGGGGAAAATATGTGTGAGTGGGTTAAGAACTCAGGGATAGGAAACAAAGGGCGGTTATTAATGGAGCACACTCAGACTGGGTCACGGTTAGCAGTGGGGTACCACAGGGGTCAGTATTTGGGCCGCTTCTCATTAACATATTTATTAATTACCTTGTAGGGGGCATACAGAGTAGTATTACAATATTTGCAGATGATACTAAACTCTGCAGGGCAATCAATACAGAGGAGGACAATTTTATATTACAGGAGGATTTATGTAAACTAGAAGCTTGGGCTGATAAATGGCAAATGAGCTTTAACGGGGATAAATGTAAGGTCATACACTTGGGTAGAACAAACAAGATGTATAATGATGTGCTTAATTGTAAAACACTGGGCAAAACTGTCACTGAAAAAGACCTGGGTGTATGGGTGGACGACAAACTCACATTTAGTGGCCAGTGTCAGGCAGTTGCTGCAAAGGCAAATAAAATAATGGGATGCATTAAAAGAGGCATAGATGCTCATGAAGAGAACATAATTTTACCTCTATACAAGTCACTAGTGCGACCACACTTAGAATAATGTGTACAGTTCTGGTCTCCGATGTATAAGAAAGACATAGCTGAACTGGAGCGGGTGCAGAGAAGAACGACCAAGGTTATTAGAGAACTGGGGGGTCTGCAATAACAAGACAGGTTATTACACTTGGGGTTATTTAGTTTGGAAAAGCGAAGGCTTAGGGGTTATCTTATTACAATGTATGAATATATGAGGGGACAGTACAAAGACCTTTCCAATGATCTTTTTACTCTTAGAGCTGTGACGGGGACAAGGAGGCATCCTCTACGTCTGGAGGAAAGAAGGTTTAGTCATAATCAGAGACGCGTATTATTTACTGTAAGAGCAGTGAGACTATGGACCTCTCTGCCGTATGATGTTGTAATGAGTGATTCCCTACAAAAATTTAGGAAGGGACTGGATGCTTGTCTTGATAAGTATAATATTACAGGTTATATACACTAGTTTCCTTGAAATTGCGTTGATCCAGGGAGCTAGTCTGATTGCCATATGTGGAGTCGGGAAGGAATTTTTTCCCCAATGTGAAGCTTACTGTTGCCACATGGGTTTTTTTTTGCCTTCCTCTGGATCAACATGTTAGGACAGGTTAGGATATGGGTTCAACTAGATGGACTTAAAGTCTTCCTTCAACCTTAATAACTATGTTACTATGTTATTAAACGAGGGGTACCATCAATAGTGATCACATGTATATAGATTATAACCCTCAGGGAATTAATTTATAAAATGGAATCACTTTATGAGGATTTCGACTATTCTGGTTTTCTGTCATTAGGGCTTCTGCATATGGTGTGTCCAATCTCATCTGGGATCTGTTCCTACTGTCCAGCTGGAGTAATCTGCTCCCTACTTCAGCCAGTTGGAAACTACCACACCCTACTAAAGCTCAAAGCACATGGCCGGAATCTGTCAGAAACAGCGTTGTTCTCCTCTGGTTCAGTCCTCTGTGCTCGGCTTGTAGCTTGTGTATTTGTTTCCTGTTGTGCCCGTGGTCCGTTTACTGACTACTCTTGTGTCTTCTGATTCTGTATTCTGTCCTTCTGGTTCTGACCCAGCTACCTGACTATTCTTCTTGCCTTCTAACACTGCCATGTGCCCAGAGAGTAGTGTACAATCGAATGTAGGGTATTGTGAGAAGATGAAAAATAATTTGTAAGATCCATTTGTTTTCTATTATCCTTTGTGAATAATTCCAAATTTAGCACCACATAAAGTGACACACGTCAGATATTAAAAATGGGGCCTGATTAAGAACACAAAACTGGCTGCGGGAAGAGGTTAAATCTGAATATTTTGGACACTACTGTAATCAAAAACTGTGACTATAGACAATAAAATCTACTGAAATTATCAAACTCAACAATCTTCATCAGTAATAAATGAGTAGCTAGTGGTGAAACCTCTCTGTGGTAATTAGGGCATGAGGCTCGATGACTTCACAATCTAAACTATCGTAAGGTCCAATATTTTCTGTCAGATGAGTTTCAAGAAGAAATATTACACATTTAAAGAGAACTGTGTATAATAGTGCAGAGCTGAGATGTCTTAAAGGGAACCAGTCAGCAGGGTTGTGCTCAGTAACCTACAGACACTGTCAGGTTGCTGCCGTTTCTACTGATTACAAAGATACCTTATCTTTGTAATCAGTACAGGGCCAAGTCTGTGAAATGGTATCACAGACTTGGCCCTATCTTGGATCGCGTCATACCTAACAGACCGGACATTCAGCTTCTCCCACTCGCACACCACCTCCTCACCACGTCCCCTATCCGTCGGAGTCCCACAAGGTTCAGTCCTAGGGACCATGCTCTTCTCCATTTACACCTTCGGCCTCGGACAGCTCATAGAGGTGATATTCAAAGCCATGAGATTCTATGTTAATGACACACAGATCTACATCTCTGAACCAGATATCACCTCCCTACTAAACAGAATCCCTCAATGTCTGTCCGCTATTTCATCCTTCTTCTCCGCTAGATTCCTAAAACTTAATATGGACAAAACAGAATTCATCATCTTTCCCCATCTCACACAATCGCTCCAATGGACCAATACATTAAAGTAAACGACTGCCCACTCTCTCCTGTCCCACAAGCTCGCTACCTCGGGGTTATCCTTGACACTGATCTCTCTTTTAAACCACATATCCAAGCCCTCTCCACCTCCTGCCAACTTCAACTCAAAAATATCTCACGGATATGTACATTCCTCAACCAAGAATCTGCAAAAACCCTAGTCCATGCCCTCATCATCTCCCGCCTCGACAACTACAACCTCCTGCTCTGTGGCTCCCCTCTAACACTCTCGCACCCCACCAATCTATTCTAAACTCTGCAGCCCGACTAATCCATCTGTCCCCCCGCTATTCCCCGGCCTCTCCACTCTGTCAATCCCTGCACTGGCTCCCCATTACACAAAGACTCCAGTTCAAAACCCTAATCATGACATACAGTACAGACCAAAAGTTTGGACACACATTCTCATTCAAAGATTTTTCTGTATTTTCATGGCTATGAAAATTGTAGAATCCCACTGAAGGCATCAAAACTATGAATTAACACATGTGGAATTATATATTACACTTTACAAAAAAGTGTGAAACAACAAAATATGTCTTATATTCTAGGTTCTTCAAACTAGCCACCTTTTGCTTTGATTACTGCTTTGCACGCAGAAAAGGTGAACGGATGGACTCTACATGCCTGGTTCCCACTGTGAAGCATGGAGGAGGTGGTGTGATGGTGTGGGGGTGCTTTGCTGGTGACACTGTTGGGGATTTATTCAAAATTGAAGGCATAGTGAACCAGAATGGCTACTACAGCATCTTGCAGTAGCATGCTATTACATCCGGTTTGCGTTTAGTTGGACCATCATTTATTTTTCAACAGAACAATGACCCCAAACACACCTCCAGGCTGTGTAAGGGCTATTTGACCAAGAAGGAGAGTGTTGGGGTGCTACGCCAGATGACCTGTCCTCCACAGTCACCAGACCTGAACCCAATCGAGATGGTTTGGGGTGAGCTGGACCGCTCACCGCTTCAATTTTGAATAAATCCCAACAGTGTCACCAGCAAAGCACCCCCACACCATCACACCACCTCCTCCATGCTTCACGGTGGGAACCAGGCATGTAGAGTCCATCCGTTCACCTTTTCTGCGTGCAAAGCAGTAATCAATGCAAAAGGTGGCTACTTTGAAGAACCTAGAATATAAGACATATTTTCAGTTGTTTCACACTTTTTTGCAAAGTGTAATGTATAATTCTACATGTGTTAATTCATAGTTTTGATGCCTTCAGTGTGATTCTACAATTTTCATAGTCATGAAAATACAGAAAAATCTTTGAATGAGAAGGTGTGTCCAAACTTTTGGTCTGTACTGTACAAAGATATACAAAACCTGTCTCCTCCATACATCTGTGATCTCGTCTCTTGGTACTTACCTGCAAGCAACCTCCGATCCTCACAAGATCTCCTCCTCTCCTCCCCTCTTATCTCCTCTTCCCACAATTGCATACAAGATATATCTCCCGCACATCCCTTCTACTCTGGAACTCTCTACCACAACATAGTAGACTCTCGCCTACCATGGAAACCATCAAAAAGAACCTGAAGACCTACCTCTTTTGGCAAGCCTACAACCTGCAGTAACCACCGATCCACCAAACCACTGCACGACCAGCTCTACCCTCATCTACTGTATCCTCACCTATCCCTTGAAGATTGTGAGTCCTCGGGGGCAGGGTCCTCTTTCCTCCTGTACCAGTCGTAACTTGTATTGTCTAAGATTACTGTACTTGTATATATTATGTATACCCCACCTCACATGTAAAGCGCCATGGAATAAATGGCACTATAATAAAATAAATAATAATAATAATACCTTGGTAGATAAAATCCGTCTTGTCGTTGTTGTTTAATCTGTATTTGTAGTTTTCAGTTAACGAGAATCTTATTAACTGAAAACTACAAATACAGATTAAACAACAGTAAACCGGAGTTGCAGTCATTTATGGTGGACCATTGGAGCTACTATGAATCCTGACCAGAAGATTAGAGAAAATAATATGGCTCCCCATTTCAGGAGAGATTGTGCAGTAATCTGAATTTCTTAGGATCAAAAACAATGTAATTTATGAGGTGGAGTGAATCCATGAAACCAGGGCTGGAGCCATGCCAACACATCTCCTGCAGACGTGAATAAATGTATATTACAGCCATCAGCCACGCACAGCTAAGAGATATATCATGGCACAGGTGTAATGTGTTTTATGTAGTTTATCACAATCCTCCTTGAAGTTAGTTTGTTTTAATACAAATTGAAAAGTCAGGATAAAGGGAAACTCTTTTGCTATTGTACAGAAATTCACACTTGGTCTCACTGCACATTTAATGTTGTCGATCATAAAAGGGAAGTTTGGACAGAAAGACTGGACCTTGTCTTGTAGGGACCATATGAGACATTCAGCAGCACAGAAGGGAGAGAAGATTCATTTGATAAGATCTCAGGGTTCTAGGAAGCCAACAGCATCATTACCCTCCGCTTTATCTTACAGGCCCATCATAAATACTTTTCTTCAAGTGATTTTCTATCTGTCAGCACATTCTACTCTGTCATTTGGCTTTAATAATACACACCAGAACAAAGGAGTATAGGCAACATCTTTTTTATAAAAAAAATACAAAAAACTTTATTAATAAACAATTAATGCCAACAATAATGGCCCAAAATTCAGGGATGAATGGAGGAACAAGCTGCAGGTATCAATGCAAGGGTTAACACAGACTAAATAGTAACCAGGGTGAGTCAAAATCATCCGATTAACACTTACATAGTGTAATAAATGGTGAATGCCATAGAGTAGTTGTATACCATCAAAACCAATACAATCCGTCAATCATCATGTTGCACACTATATTATATTGTTAATGACTCTTACCCATATCGAAAGGTCAAGTCCGTGCGCCCCCTGCAGACCGCCTGACGCGTTTTGCGACAGTGCTTTTTCCCTTGAAAAAGCACTGTCGCGAAACGAGCGTCAGGGGGTCTGCAGGGGGCGCACGGACTTGACCTTTCGATATGGGTAAGAATCATTAACAATATAATATAGTGTGCAACATGATGATTGACGGATTGTATTGGTTTTGATGGTATACAACTACTCTATGGCATTCACCATTTATTACACTATGTAAGTGTAATCGGATGATTTTGACTCACCCTGGTTACTATTTAGTCTGTGTTAACCCCTGCATTGATATCTGCAGCTTGTTCCTCCATTCATCCTTGAATTTTGGGCCATTATTGTTGGCATTAATTGTTTATTAATAAAGTTTTTTGTATTTTTTATAAAAAAAGATGTTGCCTATACTCCTTTGTTCTGGTGTGTATTATTAACTCTTCGGAGTATTTCATCTATACCATATGGGCCATTGGGCCGATTTTGGGGTGAAGCAAGTTTGCTTCCATTCTACTATATTTATAGTGCTGTATATGACGCTTTGTCTTAATTGTCATTTGGCTTTGTAGTTTACACATCTGAGCAGGTAACGGTCAGTGTCTTCTAATCTCAGGGGGAAGGTGGATCCCCCAGGGTGTAAATTCTATAGAAAAGGGCTTTCAGTGGCCAAAGTCATGTGAACAGTTTTGGGAGGAGGAGAATATTGTGGTTTAGAGGCAAAATGGTGATCATGGTAATGCGGCCGGACTACACCACCGATAAAGCAGCCACAGCCAGTGACTGAGAAGAATCTGTGACTTTTCTGCATTTAGTGGTTACTACTCACCTGGGTAGTCATATGTAGGAATCTCCTCTTTACACCGCTCATCACCCCTCACATATATCTCTGTAGTATTAACATGGGTCAGATCTTCACCCTGAAACAAATATTGTAAAAGTCACCGACAGATGGAGAAGTCCCATCTATGATCCGCTCTAATCCTGCCATCTCCACCGTTCTCATTACACAAGTATAAAACATATAATACTGGGGGATAAAACAAGACTGAACACAAGACCTTCACAGCCGTCTACACATCATAGGGGAGATCTCATGACACCTTCTCTCCATCTACCTGATGATCCTGAGGAGCATTGGGATCTTCTTGCTTACAGTCCTGTGGAAGAAGAGGACGGGGACATCTCTCTGGTGTTGTCCTCTTACTGGATAGATCTGGAGGAAACACATACAGGGAATGAATTCATTCTTTACATACGGATAATTATAGGCCGTGTGTATTTAGTCTTGTCTATTACCTGATGATGTGAGGGGCTGGGGAACCTCCATCATGACGTCCTTGTACAGATCTTTGTGTCCTTCTAAATACTCCCATTCCTCCATGGAGAAATAGACAGCGACATCCTGACACCTTATAGGAACCTGACACATACAATGATACCGTCATCACCCCGATCCCTTCATAGCATTACTGTATAATGTCCCAGCATTCCCAGCAGTGTCACCTCTCCAGTCAGCAGCTCAATCATCTTGTAGGTGAATTCTAGGATCTTCTGGTCATTGATGTCCTCATGTATCAGGTAGTGAGGTGGAGGCCCCGTGATTGGGCTCAGGGGTCTTCCCCACCCCTCAGACACAGGGTCCTGACAGTGCTCACTAGAGGTCTTCTTCACTACTGTGTAATCCTGGTTATGGAGAGACACATTAATAAATCTCACTACAGACATTTCCAGAGTCCTCACCTCTCCAGTTCTGTCCATCTGTTATTCCCATAGATAAGAATGATGTAATGTGACGTCATCAGAATCTCTCACCTCTCCAGTAAGCCGGAAGAGGATCTCTAGGGTGAGGTGTAATATACTCTCCACCATCTTGTCTCTGTCCATATCCATCCTTGATGGGTAAATCAGGAAAATTCTCTTATGTAGAAGATCGTCACTGAGAGGATCCGATATTGTAGAGACCTGAATGAGAAGATGAGCCGATGTAACATCATAAAATCCTGTGTAATAATACAATTACTGGAGATAATAAGGGAAACATATGAGGAGATTTATTATTTTACAGTATTTAGCTTTCTTCTTTACATCTACTAATAAAACCTATATATTTAGGCCACAGACAACAAGCAGTTTCTTCCTCGGAGTCGGGAGCTGAATACGTTTCTCATAGACTCATCTTCCATAACGCTAATTCTCCTCTCATTACCGACACTGGAATCGGCATTAGTAATACTGCAGGAGATATTCATCACACGTGACAGGAGAAATAAGTATTTCATGATGAGGATGACATCTTCATCATCTACTACGGCTCTAGAAACATATTAGTCCAGAGTCGTCACTGACTCCATCCCCACCGGCGTCTATATGAATGTTTCCCGTCTTCCCCGCACTGTAATCTTCTATCACGTTAGATCTCAGCTCTGATTCACACACAGAAGTTTGAGGCTTTTAGAAAAGCTTGTTTGTAAGAACACAAGACAGGAGATCTATGAGGCCAATGTCTCCATGTACAGTGTTTGGTTCCTCTGGATATTATGGGGATTTTTTTTAGCTTTTTCCCTTTGGCTAATATATATTACATGAAAACAAAAATGCAAAATAAAATTGGGGGTGGCGGTACTGGGGAACAGTATACTGTGTGGGGGCCCCGCACTACGGGAGTAAACCAGGTTTCCTTGGTTCCCATCTGTCATATTTGTCTTGTATTTCTCAGTGTAAAAGGAACATAACAAAGATTCTTGTAAAGTGACAACAAAACCCCAAAAGAGCCTCAGTGCTGAAGGGGTTAATGTCAGTAATGGGGAATCTCCAGCACCTACCTCCACCTGCAGAGCCACACACCACATATATGGCTGCTCTGTGGTACAGGACCTGTGATGAGGTCACAGGGGGAGGAGTCAGGGTCACATGATCAGGGGCCTCAGTGTAGGCGCTCCTGTAAAGTCAGACCGGTCTCTATGACCTCTGGTGCATATCTAATCCAACTGCTGGACAATACGAGTTCTGGTCACATCCCCATTCCACACAGACACGGATAGATTTCTTCTGTGGCAATCTCCTGGCTTTGAGATGGTCTTTATCTGAGGACATTGATCTTGGTCAGATCAGGCACCAGCCGTAGTAAACCTGTTTCCGGCCTTCTCTCCCAGGAGGGAATGCCACTGGAGATAGAATGACTCCCTACTGCAGAATCCAGTCCACAGAAATGAGTTACAACAATTCAAAGACTACTTTACTTTAAGTAAAGATTCAGTCCCCCCAGTTCCTATCATTTGGTATTTGTTATAACTCTTATATTTACTTTTTTTTTGGAAGTGCATTAGAGCAGCAGGGTGATTTGCTGCTGAAGGAGAAAAAAAAAAAAAAAATCTCTCTTTAAATCTTCTGCTTCAGCGAGTGTGAGCGAGCTGAGTGTGACCGGTGCGCAAGTGTGAACGGTGCGAGTGTGAGCGAGCTGAGTGTGACCGGTGCGCAAGTGTGAACGGTGGTAAGTGTGACTTGAGATTCAGTGACTTTGGATTCAGGGAGTTTCCAAGGGAGGATTTACTGAATTGCTGTTACTGTATATTTTATTAATACTTTTTATTTATTTTTACTTATCTTTGCTGTCTGGTGAAATCCCCATTAGATATGTGCTCCACTATTGCCAATGCCATCCAGTGTACATCTTGCCACATGTATGCAGTCCTTGAACAGCCGGTCGAGGGTGCATACTGCTGTGTGAGATGTGAGCACGTTGTGCATTTGGAAGCCCAAATCTTGGATCTAAATGTGCAGCTGGCAACACTGAGATCCATAGACAATATGGAAAGGAGTCTTCTGCTCACTGAGCAGACGCTCAATGGGATAGATGAGGGGGGGATGCTAGGGTGGAGCTGCAGGAGCATGTATACTAATGCCAGAAGCCTCACCAACAAAATGGAGGAATTAGAATTAATTTTGTTGGAACATAATTATGACATGGTGGGGATATCTGAGACTTGGCTGGATGAGAGCCACGACTGGGCGGTTAATTTACAGGGCTATAGTCTGTTTAGAAATGACCGTAAAAATAAGCGAGGTGGGGGTGTGTGTTTATATGTAAAATCATCCTTAAAACCCATCCTGCGTGATAATATATGTGAATCTAATGAAGATGTAGAGTCTCTGTGGGTGGAGATTAGGGGAGGGGGGAAAAATAATAAATTATTGATAGGGGTTTGTTATAAGTCTCCTAAAATAATGGAAGCAACAGAGAATATCCTCGTAAAGCAAATAGATGAAGCAGCAACTCAAGGAGAAGTCATTATTATGGGGGACTTCAACTACCCTGAAATACATTGGGGAACAGAAACCTGCAGTTCCAGCAAAGGTAATAAGTTTTTGGCAACTATGAGAGACAATTACCTTTCACAACTAGTTCAGGACCCAACAAGAGGGGGGCACTGCTAGACCTAATATTATCCAACAGGCCAGACCGCATATCAAATATAAGGGTTGGGGGTCACTTGGGTAATAGTGATCACAAAATAATAAGCTTTCATGTATCCTTTAATAAGATGTGTAGTCGAGGGGTTACAAGGACACTAAACTTCAGGAAGGCAAATTTCCAACGGATGAGAGATGATCTTGGTGCAATAAACTGGGACGATATCCTGAGACATAAAAATACACAAAGAAAATGGGAGACGTTTATTAGTATCCTGAATAGGACCTGTGCACAGTATATACCCTATGGGAATAAACATGCTAGAATTAGGAGGAAACCACTATGGCTAAATAGAGCTGTAAGGGGCGCAATAAGGGACAAAAAGAAAGCATTTAGGGAATTAAAGCAAGTAGGTAGTGAAGAGGCATTAAATAAATACAGAAGACTGAATAAATTCTGTAAAAAGCAAATCAAGACAGCAAAGATTGAGGCAGAGAGACTCATTGCCAGAGAAAGTAAAAATAATCCCAAAATATTCTTTAACTACATAAATAGCAAGAAACTAAAAAATGATAGTGTTGGTCCCCTTAAAAATAGTCTGGGTGAAATGGTGGATGAGGATGAGGAAAAAGCCAATATGCTAAATGACTTTTTTTCAACTGTATTTACACAAGAAAATCCCATGACAGATAACATGATCAGAGATAAAAAAATTTCTCCATTAAATGTCACCTGCTTAACCCAGCAGGAAGTACGGCGGCGTCTAAAAATCACTAAAGTTGACAAATCCCCGGGTCCGGATGGGATACACCCCCGAGTACTGCAGGAATTAAGTACAGTTATAGATAGACCATTATTTTTAATCTTTAAAGATTCCATAATAACTGGGTCTGTACCACAGGACTGGCGTATAGCAAATGTGGTGCCAATATTCAAAAAGGGGGCAAAAACTGAACCTGGAAATTATAGGCCAGTGAGCTTAACATCTACTGTGGGTAAAATCCTGGAGGGTTTTTTAAGGGATACTATATTGGAGTATCTGAAGCTGAATAACCTCATGACACAGTATCAGCATGGGTTTACGAGGGACCGTTCTTGTCAGACTAATCTGATAAGCTTTTATGAAGGGGTAAGTTCAGGACTGGACCAAGGGAATGCAGTGGACGTGGTGTTCATGGACTTCTCAAAAGCTTTTGATACAGTGCCACACAAAAGGTTGATACATAAAATGAGAACAATGGGGATAGGGGAAAATATGTGTAAGTGGGTTAAGAACTGGCTCATGGATAGAAAACAAAGGGTGGTTATTAATGGAGCACACTCGGACTGGGTCACGGTTAGCAGTGGGGTACCACAGGGGTCAGTATTGGGGCCGCTTCTCTTTAACATATTTATTAATGACCTTGTAGGGGGCATACAGAGTAGTATTTCAATATTTGCAGATGACACTAAACTCTGCAGGGTAATAAATACAGAGGAGGATAATTTTATATTACAGGAGGATTTATGTAAACTAGAAGCTTGGGCTGATAAATGGCAAATGAGCTTTAATGGGGATAAATGTAAGGTCATGAATTTGGGTAGAACAAATACGATGTATAATTATGTGCTTAATTGTAAAACACTGGGCAAAACTGTCACTGAAAAAGACCTGGGTGTATGGGTGGACGACAAACTCACATTTAGTGGCTAATGTCAGGCAGCTGCTGCCAAGGCAAATAAAATAATGGGATGCATTAAAAGAGGCATAGATGCTCATGAGGAGAACATAATTTTACCTCTATACAAGTCACTGGTGCGACCACACTTAGAATACTGTGTGCAGTTCTGGTCTCCGGTGTATAAGAAAGACATAGCTGAACTGGAGCGGGTGCAGAGAAGAGCGACCAAGGTTATTAGAGAACTGGGGGGTCTGCAATACCAAGACAGGTTATTACACTTGGAGTTATTTAGTTTGGAAAAACGAAGGCTTAGGGGTGATCTTATTACAATGTATAAATATATGAGGGGACAGTACAAAGACCTTTCTAATGATCTTTTTACTCTTAGACCTGTGACGGGGACAAGGGGGCATCCTCTACGTCTGGAGGAAAGAAGGTTTAGCCATAATCACAGACGCAGATTCTTTACTGTAAGAGCGTCAAATGTCGGTAACAACTCATCCAATCCACACAGGCAAAGAAATCAAACCATAGATGCCCATGAATTAAGTTACCGTGTATACTCGAGTATAAGCCGATCCGAGTATAATCCGAGGCACCTATAATTTTGCCACGGAAAACTGGGTAAGCTTATTGATTCGAGTATAAGCCGGGTATGTTTTGTCCCCTCATCCCTGTCCTGCTATGTGTGCCTCCCCCCGTCCCAGTATGTGGCTCCCCTCGTCCTGTCCTGGTATGTGGGTCCCCCCCCCGTCCTGGTATGTGGGTCCTCCGTCCTGCCCTGGTATGTGGGTCCTCCGTGCTGCCCTGGTATTTGGCTTCCCCCATTCTGTCCTGGTATGTGTGGCTCCCTCTGCCTCGCATTCCTTGGCTCCTACGTCCCATCGTGCATGGCTCGACTCACCCGGTCCCATCGTGCATGGCTCGACCCCCAGGTCCCATCATGCATGGCTCAGCCCTCCATCCCATGTGTATGGCTCGGCCCCCCATCCTTCTCACCTTCCTGTCGCTGGATCGGATCTCTATCCCTGCATCACAGTTGTCCCGGGGCTGGCAGTTTGTTCCTGTGCAGAGCGGTCACGTGGTATCGGTCATTAAGGTAATGAATATGCACTCCACATCTATGAGACAACTGTGATGCAGGGATGGAGATCCGATGCAGCAACGGCGCCAGAAGGGTGAGTATGATCTCTTCTGTTAGCTGGCAGCTGCAGCTGTCACTGTGCCACAGCCGCCAGCTCCTGCCGCTCCCCCTCGCCTGCCGGCAGTGACTCGTGTATAAGCTGAGAGGGGCGATTTCAGCACAAAAAAAGTGCTGGAAATCTCGGTTTATACACGAGTATATACTGTATATGTAATACCTAAAGATGGGCGAACCCGAACAGTAACGTTTGGGGTCCTTGGTGAATACCTGTTGTTCAGGCACGGACCCAGAACACTGACTTGGCTAGGAAATCAGTTTTACTGTTTGGGCTTGGCACCCCAAACACTGGGCGTTTCTCGCGCTGTCATGACATCACGGGTAACACCGGCGGCTTTGATCGGCGGTAAGATTAATTTCACCATAAGATTAATATTACGATCAGAATACAGGGGTCCCCACACAGATTTTTACATTTATATGAATAATTTTAAAAAGCGGCGTAGGATACCCCCCATTTTTTTTAAGTGAGAAAGGTAAACCAGCTCACCCCGGCTTTCAGGCGTCCTGAGGCACGGAACTGCAAGGAACCACTAGTATAGGGAAAAGGAAGAGGGACGAGTCCAGCATCTGATGAAGAAGGTCGTATGACAGAGAGCTCCTCATAGAAAGTTTTGAGCATCTTTTTTTAGCAAGAACCGGACTGCCTGACACCGGGACTATACCAGAGGTACCTGGGAAGAGGGGTCCTGCAATCGAGGGAGTCTTTGGAGCGGTGGCACCGGATCTGGCAGCACGGTCTTTCCCGCCATTTAGGGAGACCACAGGAAATTTAACCCTAGACTCTGCCGGCACCGCCGGACGCAACGGGGAAGGAGCAGCAGAGCTGACGGAGCCGCACGCTGGGACTATCGCTCACATCGCTCATACCGAGATCATCTTGGAGCAGAGGTATGAGAGGACCCTGCCTGCCCCTCGGCCCTTGCCGCGCAATGTATCCCCCGTATTCATACTCACCCTATGGATCTTGTGCTGGTGGAGCGCCTGCCGGAGCCTGGTGTGTGCTGGTGGAGCGCCTGTCGGAGCCTGGTGTGGGCTGGGATGCAGCGGAGGTGGACTGGGTGGGGTCTGTGACTACGGGGGTGCTCACTGCCACGTCCCTGGTCTGGGGGTCTTTCCCGCCACGAGGAGCCACCGCGATCTTGGGAGACACAGCATTATAGGGGAAGGCTAACTATTACTCTCACAGCCAAACCAAGGCAGAGTAAATTGTGAACAGACTCACAACTACTCTCTCCAGTGATAGAGGGAAGAAGTAACAACCATCCAATATAATTCATTTTCAGACACAAGATCTAATCTCTCAATTTACTATATAAAACAAAAACTGGGGAGTCTGCTGCTATTTTTTTGATAACAAACATCTGGATATTAAGTTCAGTGGAGACACGCTATCCAATTGACATCAACCTCATAATGATAAACCAATATTAGCGTTCCTGAGTTTGTTTATTGTGGCTTTTTTCTTTTATTTTATACAAAAGTGAGTACAGCAGAGAACAATAACTAGAAGTACTCTGTCATAGTTATTCAGAATTTTTAGCGGCACCTAGAGGTAGAACATAGAATAACATCAGAACCTGCCTTTACTCCTCATAACAATCTCCTGAGAGGGATATGTTGGGATTCTGCTCGCACCCCAATAATCCTAACAAACGAACTTGTAATTTGGAGGTGGCTGGAACTAATGGGGTGATTGCCCCACTCCCCCAAAACCATTCATAAGCTAATATCATCTGCAGACACTTATGGGAAAACCCAGGCAGGCCACTGAGCAAAACGTAAACGCAAATAAGGGAGCCACTTCAGGAGACATGAAGCGCTTCCCGAACACAACTCCCCAGGTCAGAAATACGAGATACACAATGTCACAGGCCACACTCCGAGAAAGTTCCTCCTCAAGGGAGTCATTGACCCCACGCAGCTCTCCTACAAAATTGAGGATTACGAAGAGGATACAGCAGTCATCGAGGAAATGAGCATAACTGAGCTGAGTAAATACATAAAAGCTCTACCAACCAAAAAAGATCGGGAAGGGTTTGCGTGTAGACTTGAAAATTCATACAAAAAGGAAATACACAATCTAAAGACGGAATTCACATCGAGAATTGATGACATGGAGAAAACCCAGGAAGACATTCTTCAAGAACTACAGGCCCACAGAGACATCGTAACTGAACATACCCTTAAGCTAGAGGAATTAGCAACAGGTATGGAGGACCTGGAAAATCGTAATAGGAGGATTAACATCCGACTCTGCGGTCTACCAGAGTCCATTGGCCCCTCTGACCTGGATTTTACAGTACAGAAAACTTTTTGGGACATAGTCGGTGACGAGGAGGCCAACTCTATTGAATTTGACAGGATCCACAGGTCTCTGGGTCCCAAACCCACATCTGAAACCCGTCCCCGTGATGTCATTTGTAGGGTCCACTATTACAGAGCTAAAGAAGCCATAATGACAGCCTCAAGGAAAAAAGTGAATTTGAGGTTCGAGGGTCATCAAATTCTAATTCTATCAGACTTATCTAGACGAACCTTGTTAATGCACAGAGCCTTAAAACCTCTATTAACAGAACTGAAAGAGAGAGACATCCCCTACAGATGGGGGAACCCTTGCCAATTAACAGCTTTCAAAGGAGGTAAATCAGCTACTTTTCGACGACTTGGCCAACTTCCTGGGAATTTTTGAGCTTCCATTGATAGACCTTCCGGAGTGGCCCCTCATCCCAACACTCCCAGAAGCTCCACCGAGATGGCTAAGGCTACTTTCACACATCAGGTTTTTTGAATCAGGAATAATCCGTCCTATGCCTGATAGGACAGATCCGGCGCTGATTTTAAAAAACTGATGCAACTGATCAGGTTTTTTGCTTGATCCGTCCTGACATTTTCAACCCTGAAATTTAAATTTTTCAAGAGAGAGAGAGAGAGAGAGAGAGAGAGAGAGGAATAACGCGCGATCAAAAAGACCGATAAAAATAAACAGGGTACCGCTGAAAACGTCATCTTGTCCCGCAAAAACGAGCCGCCATTCAGCATCATCAGCGAAAAAATAAAAAAGTTATAGCTCGCAGAATATAGTGATGCAAAAATAATTTTTTTATATAAAATTGTTTTTACTCTATAAAAGCGCCAAAACATAAAAAAATGATATAAATGAGGTATCGCCATAATCGTACTGACCCGAAGAATAAAACTGCTTTATCAATTTTACCACACGTGGAACGGTATAAACGCCCCCCCAAAAGAAATTCACGAATTGTTGATTTTTGTTCATTCTAACCTCCCAAAAATCAAAATAAAAAAAGATCAAAAAATGTCACGTGCTCAAAAATGGTACCAATAAAAACGTCAACCCATACCGCAAAAAATCAGACCTCACATATCTCTGTGGGCCAAAATATGCAAAAATGATAGCTCTGTGGTGATGCAAAAAACTATTTTTTGCAATAAAAGCGTCTTTTAGCATGACAGCTGCCAATCATAAAAACCCGCTATAAATAGTAAATTAAACCCCCCCTTTTTCACCCTTTTTAGGTTAGGGAAAAATAATAAAATTAAAAAAATGTATTTCCATTTTCCCATTAGGGTTAGGGTTGCGACTAAAGTTAGGGTTAGAAATGAAAGATAAAATACACTGGCGCTACCTAAAAGGATAGAGGCCTGATAAGTGAACAAAGAATGTTCAGTGTATGTAGAGGCTGCTGGAGTTGAGCCAGCTGCTGTGCTAATGCTGACCCCAAAGTAACCAAAAAATGTTACAAGTAAATAAGAAAACAAATAACTACCTGCGCCTCCAATACAGTCAATTCAAGAAAAAATCCCCACACTGAGTTAAAATGTGCCAAGTGGATATAGATGTCAAAATCTTGTAATATCAGGCATGTGCCTAAATGTTAGTGTAATACACTTACTTGCGTGACAGCAGGGGACTAGATCACAGAAGGAGGAAGTCTTAACTTCGTGCAGATGGTTACCGGACCGCGCACACAGAGTGGTTGCACAAAGAGTGCCGGGACAGGGAGCATCCTCCCTGTAGCTGGAACAAGCTTGCTGTGTAAAAGCGCTCAAAGTCCGGATGATACGCAGCGTCCTCAGGCCACGAGGCGCCGCTTGTACGAAGTGGACAGGACGGGGGCAGGGCAAAAAATGGTGACGTCACCTTAGTATAGGAGGCGGGAAGGGTCAAAAATCATGATCCCTGATGAAGAAGGTCCGTGCACCTTTGAAACGCGTCGGATGATTTTTGACCCTTCACGCCTCCTAAAGTTAGGGTTAGGTTTGGCGCTAAAGTTAGGGTTAGGATTAGGGTTGTGTTAGGGTTCGGTTTGTGGTTAGTTTTATGGTTGGGACTAGGGTTAGGGGTGTGTTGGGGTTAGGGTTGGAGTTAGAATTGGGGGGTTTCCGCTGTTTAGGCACATCAGGGGCTCTCCAAATGTGACATGGCGTCTGATCTCAATTCCAGCCAATTCTGCGTTGAAAAAGTCAAAAGGTGCTCCTTCACTTCTGAGCTCTGCCATGCGCCCAAACAGTAGTTTACCCCACATATGGGGTATCAGCGTACTCTGAACCCCAAGAGTTATTGTGCAATTTGTCATATTTCTTTTGTTAAACTTGTGAAAATAAAAAATTGGGGGCAAAAATATCATTTTTGTAAAAAAAAAAAAAAAGATTTTTTTGTTTTTACGGCTGTACGTTATAAACTTCTGTGAAGCACTTGGGGCTTCATAGCGCTCACCACACATCTAGATAAGTTCCTTGTGGGATCTATTTTCCAAAATGGGGTCACTTGTGGGGGGTTTCCACTGTTTAGGCGCATCAGGGGCTCTCCAAATGCGACATGACACCCCCAGACCAAAGTCTGCAATCCAAAACGTCACTACTTCCCTTCCGAGCCCTGACGTGTGCCCATACAGTAGTTTTCTCCCACTTATTGGGTATCAGCGTACTCAGGACAAATTGGACAACAACTTTTGGGGTCCAATTTCTCCTGTTACCCTTGTGAAAATAAAATATTGGGGGCGAAAAAAATCATTTTTGTATAAAAAAAAAAAAAAAAAAAAAAAAAGATTTTTTATTTTACGGCTGTACGTTATAAACTTCTGTGAAGCACTTTGGGGGTCCAAAGTGCTCACCACACATCTAGATAAGTTCCTTGAGGGGTCTAGTTTCCAAAATGGTGTCATTTGTCGGGGGTTTCCACTGTTTAGGCAGATCAGGAGCTCTCCAAACACGACATGGCATCAAGCCAATTCTGCGTTGAAAAAGTCAAACGGCGCTCCTTCCCTTCCAAACTCTGCCATGCACCCAAACAGTGGTTTACCCCACATATGGGGTATCAGCGTACTCAGGACAAATTGCACAATAAACTTTTGGAGTCTTGTTACCCTTGGGAAAATAAAAATTGGGGTGAAAAGATAATTTTTGTGGAAAAAATATGATTTTTTTCATTTTATGGTTCTACGTTATAAACTTGTGTGAAGCACTTGGGGGTTCAAATTGCTCACCACAGATCTAGATAAGTTCCTTAGGGGGTCTAGTTTCCAAAATGGGGTCACTTGTGGGGGGTTTCCACTGTTTAGGCACATCAGGGGCTCTCCAAATGCAACATGGCGTCCAATCTCAATTCCAGCCAATTTTGGTTTGAAAAAGTCAAATGGTGCTCCTTCCATTCCGAGCTCTGCCGTGCGCCCAAACAGTGGTTCCCCCCCACATATGGGGTATTGGCGTAAGCAGGAGAAATTGGAGAACAACTTTATCTGTTCATTTTCTCCTTTTACCCTTGTGAAAATAAAAAAAAGTTTGTAAAAGATCATTTTTGTGGCTAAAAAGTTAAATATTCATTTTTTCCTTCCACGTTGCTTCAGCTCCTGTGAAGCAACTGAAGGGTTAATAAACTTCTTGAATGTGGTTTTTAGTACCTTGAGGGGTGCAGTTTTTAGAATAGTGTCACTTTTGGGTATTTTCTGCTATATAGACCCCTCAAAGTGACTTCAAATATGAGGTGGTCCCTAAAAAAAATGGCTTTGTAAATTTCGTTGTAAAAATGAGAAATCGCTGGTCAACTTTTAACCCTTATAATTTCCTAGCAAAAAAAATTTTGGTTCCAAAATTGTGCTGATGTAAAGTAGATATGTGGGAAATGTTATTTCTTAACTATTTTGTGTGACATATTTCTCTGTTTTAAGGGAATAAAAATTCAAAGTTTGAAAATTGCAAAATTTTCGCCATATTTGCGTTTTTTTTTCAAAAATAAACGCAAGTTATATCGAAGAAATTTTACCACTAACATGAAGTACAATATGTCACGAGAAAACGGTCTCAGAATCGCGAAGATCCGTTGAAGCGTTCCAGAGTTATAACCTCATAAAGAGACAGTGGTCAGAATTGTAAAAATTGGCCCGGTCATTAACGTGCAAACCACCCTTGGGGGTGAAGGGGTTAACTTGTTTAATATGTTAATCGCAGGGGGAGGCATGCACCTAGGTGGAAAGCTAAGATTTGTTTCTGCTTTTGTTCTTTCACATAAAAATGCATGTGCTGCCATTGTTTTACCCTAGGTGATGACCCTACCTTACTACTGAAATGTTTTTTTTCTGATATTAGACAAGTTGACAAGTGTATGATTGTGTTTATGTGTTCATAGGACCTGTCAGGCGGGATTGGGGAGGGTCCCTGCCCGTTCTAGGCTTCCTTCCTCCTTGTCAGGTGCGTAGGTAGTAGACTACCAATGTTAGCACCAGAGATGCACAATTTATGGAGCACTTGCTCCAGTACAATTTTCTATATTTCTTTCTCTTTCACTATCTGTCTTCTTTTCATCCTCTTCTACTTTCCCCTTCTTTCCCAATATCCCATCCTATCCAACCATTTTGCAATTCCGCGGATCTCTTTTACGTAGATACTTAGAGGTCGAGGGCACTGGCGTATACTTACACTATGGATAAAATTCAATTTTGCTCCTTTAATGCAAAGGGATTGAATATCTCAGAAAAAAGAAGACAGATGTTATTTTCTAATCATAAACAACAAGTCTCAGTACTGATGCTTCAGGAGACTCATTTTAAAATGGGGGCAATTCCACAGTGCAGCTCACAACACTATCCTAAATGGTACCATAGTTCAAATCCGTATTCTAAGTCTAATGGAGTCTGGATAGCTTTCCACAAATCTTTCAAGCCCGAGATTCTGGATTCCTTAATAGACAGAGGGCAGATTTATCTTCTTACTAATCTCTTGGGCAGCTCAAAAACTTGTTATAGCTAATGTGTACTTACCAAATCAAGGGCAACAGAAATTTGGAGAATACAAAAGGTGCCTTGGGGAATTTGCTGGCTCCTCTCCTGTGATACTCGGGGGCGACTTCAACATACCCATGCACCCCACGGTAAATGTCTCCTCGGGCAAGTCCTCATATTCATTATCTTCCATTAGCCAAATAAGAAGGCAGATGTTTGCCCTGAGACTGGTGGATGTCTGGAGGGTTCTTCACCCCAACACTAGGGACTATAGCTTTTTTCTCAGATCCACAACATTTACAGCAGAATCGTCTATTTTTTTTTTTATCTCTCGCAGTCTATTAGATTCACCAGTGGAGGCCGATGTGAGGTTGCTATTGTGGGCAGACCATGCTCCCATATATTTTTCCATCCTATTACACGCACACGCAAAATCGGGCTTCTCCTGGCGCCTAAATGAAAACTTACTTGAGGACTCTCTGTGTAAGTCTGAGATGGAACAAACAATAACCAAATTTATGGTGGACCATGAGAGTGACCCAACATCTCCCTCTATTAAATGGGAAGCCCCAAAAAGTGTTCTGAGGGGTGTACTCATCTCCCATGGAGCACGTCTGAAAAGATAGTCGCTGAAATAGCTGACTTATCAAACCAAATTCATAAATTAGAAACCCAACATAAAAAAGATTGTGATGCCAATACTTTTGCTCATTTGTCTACAGCTAGGCAAAAATTACTCTCTATATTAGACCAGAAATCAAGGCGCTTCAGAGAATGGCTCAAAAACCGCTTTTATCAGTATGGAAAACAGGATTTTGGTTGCTTGCCGTAAAATCTGTTTCTCGGAGCCTTCATTGGGGTCACAGGAAACCATGGGTGTATGCTGCTGCCACTAGGAGGATGACAGTATGCACAAAAAAAGTTAGCTCCTCCTCTGCAGTGTACACCCAACCGACAGGAACTAGGGAATTCAGTTAGTAAGAAAGCAGTAGGAGAAGCAATCTGTAAGAGACAGAAACTACAGAAAAAAACCAAACTGTAACAATATAATACAGTAAACAAAGCTGTTCGACTTGGGAGGGTGCTGTGTCCCCCAATAACGGCTCAGAGAAACAGATTTTACGGTAAGCAACCAAAATCCTGTTTTCGCCTTAATTGGGGGACACAGGAAACCATGGGACGTCCTAAAGCAGTACCCAAGGGGAGGGAACAGCAGATAAGTTTAACCAGGTCAGAGAACTGAGCTCCGTAACCTGCGAGGACTTACAAGTTAAGCCAGTATCCGCCGAAGCAATACATGGACTCTGAAGAAGCAACTTGACAGACGAAAAGAAGATCCTTCCCTATTAAGACATTGTCGATCTAATATGTCCTGGCCGCATTGAAGCAGGGAGAAGAATGTAGTGTGTGGACCCACTTACCTAAGTATGAGACATCACACAACCCAAGATACAAATCCTGCTCAAGGAAGAAAACGTGTTATCACCAAACTCTTCATTGAAATCAGGCCTGGAGCAGCGTTCCGCACTGGTTGATGCATGCGGAGAGTGAGAACCAATTCTGTCCAAGGTGGGAGAACCTGAAGCTGCCATCCTCGGAAATAAAATCGGGGAGCTGCTCGAGGCTTTATTCGGTGTCTGTAAGAAAGAAGAGGTAAGTACCGACAAATAGATAGGGAGCTCTGGTATTGAGGTATCTCAAAGGCCCTTAGGACAGAATAGTGATGGGTCATGAGAGTTATGGTGTACCTCTGGGTGCTGAATCGGTAAAGAAAGACACAACGCATAAACAGTCAATGGTAAGCTATTTATGATAGGAGTAACGCACTGGGTAACGAAGAGAGCCTGAGGAGCACTGTAACCTGACCTACGGATAGATAGGGCAAGGCCCGAATAATCGGATGGTGATGACAGGCGCCTGGTGAGCAACCTGTTACCAGGGCCTAGTGCGTGGCCGAAGAAAAGGTGGAACTATCTGCTACCAGACCCCAGCGTGTCTGACCTACCTGAAAGTGGTCTGGCCACTCATGCTGAAACCGAGATCCACCTTATGGTATGGAACTCCTTCCCTGTGGTATATGTTCTGTTAATAGACAGCAGATGTTACTGATCATGAAAAACACGCTGCCGAAGGTGCTTGTAACTAACCTGAGAGCGGGATGAAACCGCTGCTGCAGCCAATCAGAAGTATGAATACCGGGTGCCTCTCACTGAGAGGTGACCGAAGAGTACCCTGAGGTACGAGAAAGAGAGGGTTCCTGACTCTCCTGCTAGGACAGAAGAGCAGGACCGATGCAGCACTTGACCTTGGGCACGTCTGAACCACTGGAAAAAAAAACTGCGTGTATCGATGGCCGGTAGATGACACCAGTAAATCCTGGATAGCGGCTAGAGTACTGCTGCCATAGAGAGCGGAGAACATGAAGGAGAATGCTTCTGACTCACCTGATATAGTACGGAATACCAGTACCACAGCAGCAGTCCACTCAAGACCCATCCGATCCACTGACAATACGACAGTATCAAAAAGCTCTACCGTACCTGGTAGCTACGATTGGCTCTCAGCATCCTGCGACTACATTAGCGTGGAGAGAACCCTGGAGAAGGGTCTGGGAGAGAGACAATTCTGAGTTGCAGTCCAGGTCGGGATACCTGACGGCATTTGGTATAATAATGGCCTTACCTGTATAAGCCGCACTACTGCGCTGAGGTATATCCTGTACAGACCTTTCTCCTGACGGTAGAACTGTAGGCTTGGAATCAGAGGGAGACTAAACGCTCTCTGTTTTGCACCTGGGGTAAAACCCTTGGGCCTGCGATTTGTGGTCAGGTTCTTTGTCCACTGAGCCACAGCAGACGTGCCGGAGAGACAGACTTTTACACAGCTGTCAGTTGGCCCCCCCAACACTGCAGTCGTGAAGGGTTAGGAGCATCTCACTTCTGTACTTGCAGAGTAATGGCAGCATTAGGAGAGGGGCTGCGAGGAGATGCAGGGCGAGTGCCTGTAAGCATAGAAGCATATGATATGCCAGGGGACCAGCATCTGTATGTGTAGAGTAATGGCCGCGCCATGCTCCATTTAAAACTGGAGTACAAGCTCCTTGCAGATGTCATCCGTGGTGGGATCTGAACCCTGGACTCCCCCGCTGCAAGGCACCAGTGAAATCCACTGAGTTACCATCCTGCTCCTGAAATCAAGGTACAGATGTGTAATAGCAGAAAGCACAACCAGAGCGTGATGTAACAGAAAACTCTGAGAGGAGACTGCAAGAGAAAACTCTACAGAGCAAAACGGTGTACGGCAGGACTTACAAGGGCCCCCTCACTGTAGAGGGTGCGGAGAGCGGAGAGTAATACAATACCCATTGCTGTAGACTGCCCAGTACTGGAGCACACATCACATCAGCGACTGCCTGCTCCAGAGTATTATTACACCCGTAACTTTACGGCTGTAGAGCCTTATTACACCAGCAACGGCCCGGCACTAGAGTTCTAACTTTAGCGACTGCACTTCTCCAGAGCATATGCGACACCGGCTCCTGTACGGCTCTAGAGCCCCATTACATCCGTGACTGTCCTGCTCTAGCGCACTTACTACACCAGTGAGTGCACTTTTCTAGACCATTTAAAACACCAGTGACCATACGGTACTAGAGCACGTAATACCCCAGTCACTGCACTGCTCTAGAGCACTTAATATTCCTTAATAAATCAGCCCCAGGGAAAGATGGAGACTCTCAGGAGCGGAGGAGGAGGAGGAAGGTGGGGGGAGAGGAGGCTCTCCCTTGTACTTGGGTATGGTTGAGCAGTCCCACTAACTGATGCCAGAAGTGTTGTGAATGTGCTAGAAATGAATTCTGAGCAGAAGCTCCCTCTGGTGGTTACAAACAGTACTGAACTATCCAATGAAGATTGTGAAGATTGGAGATCAGGTGTTACTGACTGGTCTTATATAAGGGAGGTTCCCTCCCATCAGGGTTGCCGGTGATCAATTGTTCTGGTCTCATCTTTGATTCCTGTTCACTTTGTAGCTTGCTGTTTCGTGCCTGCATCTTCTGCTAACAGATAAGACATTTTCTTCTTTTAGTTTTTTGTGCTTTCTTTTTGCATTTTGTCCTGCACTTCTGTGGGGGTCTGCCGGGTCCCCTCCGGGGGCTTGTGCTCCTCTCAGTTTAGTTCAGCCACTGTTTGTTCATTTGCCTTTTCCAGTTTTTTCAGTGGTTGCTGTTTAGTTTTTGTTACACCAGAGAACTAATTTAGGTGGTAGAGGTCGTGTGATCTCAGGTGTTTTTGTAATTAGTAGAGGTGGTACTTTTCAGGGTTTTTTGGGATTGCAGTAAGTGCCCTTCCTATCCTTTTCTATTTAGGAAGTTTTTGGCCCCAACGTTTGCTCATACTATTTTCTGTCTGTGTCAGTATTTCTTCTTGTCTAATCGCCATTACATGTTTGGGGGCTTTCTTTGTTCTTTGGGGATCTGCTCCGGGGCAGATAGCTTTCCTATTTCTACCTTTAGGTGTAGTTAGCTTCTCAGGCTGTGACGAGGCGTCTAGGACCAACGTAGGTACGCTCCACGACTGCCTTTAGTTGTGGTGGTTAGTCAGGGTACTGCAATCCCATAGATTCCAACCTCTCTGGTGTATTGCCTTTTTTGCCTGCTCTCCTCAGCTACCAAATCATAACAGTACAGTCTGATGCGGCCGAGGAAGAAAATGTCTTATCTGTTAGCAGAAGATGCAGGCACGAAACAGCAAGCTACAAAGTGAACAGGAATCAAAGATGAGACCAGAACAATTGATCACCGGCAACCCTGATGGGAGGGAACCTCCCTTATATAAGACCAGTCAGTAACACCTGATCTCCAATCTTCACAATCTTCATTGGATAGTTCAGTACTGTTTGTAACCACCAGAGGGAGCTTCTGCTCAGAATTCATTTCTAGCACATTCACAACACAGAAGGTTGGGGGACCCAAAGGAGGCAGAGGAGAGTGTCAGCTCTGCAGGGCAGAGCAACTCACGGTTCCTGAAGCTGGTCCTGAGCGATCCTAGAGGCAGTGGAATTCGTCCTACTGGGGGCATTCTCCTCCCTTGAAGATGGCGTCCGGTGTGAAAAAACACGTGCGCTGCTGCCCTGAGGATTCCCGCTCTCCGCGGTGGAGAAGGGGGCGGTGCGAAGCGGTGCACAGCGCCGCATCTAGGGCATCTGCACATGCTAAACACGGAGCGTCTGCACGGGGGCGCGCGAGAGAGAACGCCTGCATAATGCACATGAGAACAGAGACCGATGTATCGAGGGGACAGTTACAGAGGTAACACTCGCACAGCACAAGAGGGGTTAATGGGTGAGACCGCGCAGGTGTGCGGTGAGATTAATGGGGGGGGACAGACTAAACGAAACGAGCGCTGCTGGAGATGACAGACGACCCCCCTGATAAGAGATGAACACTCACCCCCGCTGATAAAGTAGGCAGGGCCGCAGGACCTGCGTGAAGATGGCGGTGATTCGTGGGATGGGCTTGTTGCGTGCGCAAAGTTCCCGCTCTGTGATGGTCTGGCAGGGAGGAGGGAGATGCGCTGTGAAGCCAGGACAGGAGAGCTGCGTCGATTGGTCGGCCGGAGTGGGCGGAGCTACAGCGCATATGATTGGGCGGCCTGCGGGGGGCGTGGCCTAGCTCTGTAGCAGGCCACAGCAGAAGTCGGGGACTAAATTTAGGCCGGGAAGCCGCAGGGGAAATCAGGCCCCGAGGTGAGGGAGGCGGTCACCAGGAGAAGGGGAGTACCCGTGACAGGCGGGAGAAAAGCCCGCCGATATGAAAGGGAGGGAGGCGGGGCTAAGTGCCGGAACTAGGCCTCGCTAGAGCCGGGGACTAAATTTAGAAGCCGCCATCGCCGAGCAGGGGATGGTAGCGCGGAGGCCCCGAAATTACACGCCAGGTAACCGTGCGCCCCCCAGGGAAACCTCTACAGCTATAAGCTCCATATGCAGCGACTGCAATCGTGGCCGCCAGAGCAGGGGGAGCAGTGCGGAGGCTCTAGAAGCCCATAGAAAGGTAGCCTGGCGCCCTATCCGCCTGGGAACTAGGGGATAGTCAAAGGGGATCCCCACACTCCGACCCCTGAAATTAAGTGAGGGAATAAATTAGTATCTTCTTTCTTCTTCCTGAGACATCTTTGTATGGGGGAGAGAGGGAAAACAGATGTACCTCTCCATCCAGGAATGTTGGACGTATGAAAAAGGCATCGCTGCGGGACGTCCACGTCTCCAAACACCGACAGGCTCTGGTGGGCAGGAGACGGAGGCAGGCCCGGATCCGGATCACCTGAACACGCTTCTGTGTTAGGGCCTGGGGTCCTGCCGACTAGACGTATGAGGATACGGGGTGGCAGTACACGCCGTACTCATAGTCTCTGCGTGGGAGTACAGTAGTGACTTTTCACACTGTATCCCTCCGGAAAACCTGAAAAGGAACGACGCACATTGAAGTAGATAAGGGTCTAATGAAAGACCCGTGTCCACCTCCTACTGACACTAAGCTAAAACTGAATTCCCTAGTTCCTGTCGGTGGGGTGTACACTGCGGAGGAGGAGCTAACTTTTTTTGTGCATAGTGTCAGACTCCTAGTGGCAGCAGCATACACCCATGGTTTCCTGTGTCCCCCAATTAAGGCGATAGAGAAATAAAAGCGGCAAACTTTTAGCAAGAGCTATTAATCCACATACCCCATACACGTATATCCCTAACATTAAAATAAAAAAGGGAAGAAAGTTCATAACACAAGAGATATTCTATCGAGCTTCAGCGATTATTATAAGGCGCTATATAATATAGCAGGGCACTATAATAATATATCAACCCAATCACTCCGCAATAAAATTAAATCCTACTTACAACAAACCAAAATACCCACGATACAAGAAGACAAATTATTAGAGCTAGAAAAGGATCTTTCATTGGAGGAAGTCTCTGAAACCATAAATGAGCTAAAATAAGGGAAAAGCCCTGGCCCAGATGGGTACTGTGCTCCCCAAACCTGGTAAAGATTTGTCCATATGTGGCAACTATCGTCCAATCTCCTTGATAAATCTAGACGTTAAAATATTCGCAAAGATGATCGCCAAAAGATTATGTCCTATCCTCCCGAGTCGGATAAATCAAGACCAAGTAGGTTTTGTCACAGGACGAGAGGCTAGAGATAATACCATACTGACCATTTCATTGATTGACAGGGCGGGCAGGGAGGGGGACCCCATGTGTATCATGTCGATCGACGCAGACAAGGCCTTCGACAGGGTACACTGGGAATTCATGTTCCAGACACTGGAAGAAGATTGACTTAGGCTACTTTCACACTTGCGTTTTTTAGCGCTGCGCATCGTGCGCTATTGGTCGCATGCGCAATGTTCCCCTATCATTAACATGGCGGGCGCAGTGTCTTGCGCTTGCACGCGCTCATTAGCGTTTGGCGTGCGCTGCGCATTTTCCAGGTGTGCGCCCAGACGCGCTAGACACTACATGTTGCATTTTTTTTTCCGGCACACCTATTTAAAAATGCGCGTGCGCACGCTATGCGCAAAAAAATATCATTGGCGTCTATGTGAGCGTTGGCGTGCGCGTGCCTTTGCGCTTGTCAGCGCTTGTGCGCGCAAGCGATTTTTTAGTAAACATTGTCTAGACACTTGTCCAATTACCCCCTAGACAAGATACATTGTTTGTGAGGAGTCTAGATAAAAGTAGTATAGATAGTGCCACACAGACCCCTACGCAGACTGCCTGGAGACTGCATGCTGATAAGACCTGAAGATACAGCCTGGATCCCTATAAAAAGGCCTGCAAACAGCGTGCACCATACCACACTGCCTGGAGACTGGAGCTGGACACTGGACGATCCATCTTGGACCACAACAGCCTGGATATTGCCTGGAGACACTGTGCCTGGACTCAAGACCGATCCAAAGTGCAAGAATGTGAGTATTCTTTAAACAAATGACAGGCTGTCCTTATAATGTAATATGTGCTCATGTAATTTTTTATTTTTTTTGCAGCATGTCTTCTGGATCAGAATATTCACCATCCCGGCAAGAACTGGCCGAAGCAGAGCATGATGTGAGTATCTTCCTGCCTTTGGGTAAGTATAGCTGCTGAATCTACAAATGGCTAAAATTTGTGTTCCTTTTTCAGACATCATCGTCGGACACGGCCATTGAGGAGTCTCAGGAGCAGTCGCAGCCGAGTCAAGTCCCGGTGGCGAAACGGAATGTAAGTATATAGCCTTTGAATATCTATTTCTTTTCTACTCCTATTGTTCTTTTCTTTGTAAAAAATATACAAGATTGTAATTTTTATTTTGTTTCTTCTAGGTTCCACAACGGGACGACGACCTGTATGTGGATAATGAGGCCCTCATCTGCCAGGTCCATGAGCGTGTCCCGTTGTGGGACAGCCGTGATCCGCAGTACAAGGACAATGCGGTGACCCGGCGGCTATGGAACGAGGTGGCCGCAGCGTTGATGGATGGCTGGGACAGCGCCTCTCCAAACCTCAAAAAGGCGTTTAGTAAGTATTTTCATTCTCTGTAATGCTGCACTCAATGTTGTTCCTGAGGCCACTGATGGGTTTACTGGCAGATATATTCTGCCAGCAAACCCAACAGTGCCCTCTGGTTCAACACTGACTGCCCTGTGTATGCTATTGCAATGTGTTGTGCATTCTAGTGTTTGCTTTTATGCTGCACTCAATGTTGTTCCTGAGGCCACTGATGGGTTTACTGGCAGATCTATTCTGCCAGCAAACCCAACAGTGCCCTCTGGTTCAACACTGACTGCCCTGTGTATGCTATTGCAATGTGTTCTGCATTCTAGTGTTTGTTTTTATGCTGCACTCACTGTTGTTCCTGAGACCACTGATGGGTTTACTGGCAGATATATTCTGCCAGCAAACCCAACAGTGCAAAATGGTTCAACAGTCAATGACATGTGGATTTTTGAGCTATGTGTTGTGCTTTCTATTCATTTTTTTATTGTCCAGTCACTCTTGTTCCTCATGTTAAGGTTGTTTTTGCTGCCAGATATATTCTAACAGCAAACATAACAGTGTCATGTGGTTCAACAGTCACTGGCATGTGTATTCTTGAGCTTTTTATAATGCTGCATTAACAGTTTTAAATTTTCATTCAGGTATGTGGGTTGAGAGTGATTTTGCACAGACTCCATTGTATAAATTTTTATTTTTTTTTTGATCAACAGTGAACAAAATCCGCACACGATGGCGCTCGATGAAGGACCGCTTCAACACTGATGTTCGAGCAGAGGGACAGGTTCGCAGTGGTTCTGCAGCAAGGCCCAGAAATAAATATCGCTATTATCGCGAGTTGGCGTTCCTGAGACCGGTCCTTGCTAGCAGAGCGTAAGTTTTTTCGATTTTCTTTTTTTTTTTTACGTTTTTTCTTTATTTTCTTTTCTACAGCTGATGCTTCTTGTTCATGCATTATAGTAATGTTTTGTTTTTCTTTCCACAGCACCTGGAGCAGCACCATGCAGCGGTCCTTCCTCGGACAACCTTGGACTCGTCCCAGCCATCCGACAGCCTGGAAGCAACTTGCAGGTCAGCAACACGGACAGCTGGTGACCAGGAAGCTGGTCCATCAGGTGTTCCCCTCTCCCAGGTCTCTGCCACTGGTTATGCGGGCACTTCCCGCCAGCGGCAGAGGGCCATGGAGAGGAATGTCTTGCCCGAGTTTGTTCACTTGAGCGAGTCCTTTCAAGGCAATATCAAGACGCTTGGAGGCAGAGTTGGAAGCGGTTTTTCACTGATGGAACGTGGTTTTACCCACATGGATCACCGCTTCAACAGTGTCGAACAGCGTCTTGATCGCCTGGAGGCCGACCTCAACAGACCAGCGCACCATTTTTTCAGTAAAATAGAACGGGGCATGGCGGAACACCTTACTCCTGAGCAACAGCTGAGTGTGATGCAGGCCTGCAACAATGCTTACTTGCAGGCTATGCAGCAGAATCGGTACGTGCAGCAGTCAGTGGTTGCATATCCAACAGTGCCACCACTGATTCGCCACACATCACTACCGACTTCTGCTGCATACCACTGCACGGCCACCAGCATTCCGAGTCACCAGTACACCACCACAAGTCCGAGTACTGTTGGACACTCCACCGTCGCCACCACCATGTCAAGCGCTGCTCCTGTGTGGAGCAACACCACCACAGACACTGGTCCACAGTCATGGACTCAAGCTAGCGCAGTACCTGCTTGGGCCAACACACCCACTTCTCCTTCTAGGAGTACCGCCACCAGTCAACAATTTCCAGCCACAGCACCCACTGATCCTATGAGTACCGCCACCAGTCAGCAACAATCCATTTCAAGGGCACCCACTTCTCCTTCTAGGAGTACCGCCACCAGTCAACAATTTACCGCCACAGCACCCACTGATCCTATGAGTACCGCCAGCAGTCAGCAACAATCCATTTCAAGGGCACCCACTTCTCCTTGGAACACCGCCAACCCTTTTGTTACTCCGAGCACTGCCAACACTTCCACCGCCACTGCCACCACCGAGCATGAGAGCGGTGACCCACATTCAGTCTTTTTTGTTTCAAGGCCAAGGTCAACCAGCTCAAGGCGGACACAGAGAAGTCAATCCATGCATGGTACTCCTGTCCCCAAGAAGAAAAAAAAAAATCTTTGTTTGTCCATCCACCCTCTCCTCCTAATGTGTCTCAAAGTGACTCTCATTTGATGTGTGATCTTCCTTCACCCACTACTTTTGTTGCCCCTTCCCCTCGAACCCCTTCATCGGTTTCCAGCCGCTCTTCATCTCTGCACACCCCCAGAGTATCGAAATCACCACCAAAACGTCAGTAGCAATAAAAAATTTTAATAAAAAAGCACATTTCTACACAACTTCTGTGGCAGTGACGATACATATGGCATCTTGTACACACATTGTAATAATCTGATTTTTCTATTACTACTGGGGCAGTGACTACCAATTGCATCTTGTACAAACATTGTACTAATCTGATTTTTCTATTACTACTGGGGCAGTGACTACCAATTGAATCTTGTACAAACATTGTACTAATCTGATTTTTCTATTACTACTGGGGCAGTGACTACCAATTGCATCTTGTACAAACATTGTACTAATCTGATTTTTCTATTACTACTGGGGCAGTGACTACCAATTGAATCTTGTACAAACATTGTACTAATCTGATTTTTCTATTACTACTGGGGCAGTGACTACCAATTGCATCTTGTACAAACATTGTACTAATCTGATTTTTCTATTACTACTGGGGCAGTGACTACCAATTGAATCTTGTACAAACATTGTACTAATCTGATTTTTCTATTACTACTGGGGCAGTGACTACCAATTGAATCTTGTACAAACATTGTACTAATCTGATTTTTCTATTACTACTGGGGCAGTGACTACCAATTGCATCTTGTACAAACATTGTACTAATCTGATTTTTCTATTACTACTGGGGCAGTGACTACCAATTGAATCTTGTACAAACATTGTACTAATCTGATTTTTCTATTACTACTGGGGCAGTGACTACCAATTGAATCTTGTACAAACATTGTACTAATCTGATTTTTCTATTACTACTGGGGCAGTGACTACCAATTGCATCTTGCACAAACATTGTACTAATCTGATTTTTCTATTACTACTGGGGCAGTGACTACCAATTGCATCTTGTACAAACATTGTACTAATCTGATTTTTCAACAACTTCTGGGCCAGTGACAATTAAACTGTTAATGTTTTACACATATTGTACTAATCTGATTTTTCTACAACTTCTGGGGCAGTGACTATAATGGCATCTTGTACACATATTGTACTAATCTGATTTTTCTACAACTTCTAGGGCAGTGACAATTAAACTGTTAATGTTGTACACATATTGTACTAATCTGATTTTTCTACAACTTCTGGGGCAGTGACTATAATGGCATCTTGTACACATATTGTACTAATCTGATTTTTCTACAACTTCTGGGGCAGTGACAATTAAACTGTTAATGTTGTACACATATTGTACTAATCTGATTTTTCTACAACTTCTGGGTCAGTGACTATAATGGCATCTTGTACACATATTGTACTAATCTGATTTTTCAACAACTTCTGGGGCAGTGACTATAATGGCATCTTTGACAAATTTTGGCCTAATCTGATCTATCCAAAACCTTTGTGTGAATATACATATATTATTTTTGTACTCCAAAAAACTACTAATGTGATCGATACAAATGTCTTTAAAAAAAAAATTTGCAAATTAAAAATTTTTTTTCTTCTTCTAAAAAATAAATGTGGCAATCTTCATTTAATAATTTTGGTTTACTTTGTGTTTATTTTTCCGTCTACACACTGCGGCATACACTTAGCGTTTTTGACTACACATAACTACAGGAATGACACATGTTTGTGTACTTCATGGAGATATGTTTACTCAAAAACACAAATATATTCCTTTTTTGTTTCACCAACAGTCTGTCTGTCTGCTAATATTGCACAGACTGAATAGAGGATGGTGTTGAGTGCAAGGCATATCTATGTTACCTATCCAGAAATACTAAAAAGTGAAATGAGTGTGGATTTTTATTTACATTATTTCACTTTATGATACAAGGCCATGTATTCTAGATATAGATTGTACTTTAGCACATCCTCTATTCAGTGTGTGTTGAAGAAACTGAGGTGATGATGGTGAAAATACACTTTATATATGTACAATACCATGGCCTTCTATCATTACTATCACACCTGGCCAGGTGAATACACATGAGTTTTAACCAGCAGCGTTGCTTCAGTCTGCATTTATTTGAAGCATACTGTAGCGATGCTGCTGTTTAGAATTCATGTGTACTCACCTGCCCAGCCTTGTATCATTACTATCACACCTGGGCAGGTGAATAGACATGAGTTTTAACCAGCAGCGTTACTTCAGTCTGCATTAATTTGAAGCATACTGTAGCGATGCTGCTGTTTAGAAGTCATGTGTACTCACCTGCCCAGGCCTGATACATTCTGAAGTGACGATGCGTTATTTGGGGCATCACCACTTCAGCATGCCACCAGCCCTTGGTATTGAACAAGATGTATAATCTTTATTATCTCTGCGTTCCAAATCAAGTCAGTGATGAAAATACAAATTATATTTATAGTGACATGATCAGGACTAAAAATTTACAGATGCTTGTGCATCCCCAAATCAATTTTTGTAAACAGCAGGCCAGGTGACACAACTAATTGTTTTGTTATGTCCACCGTCACTGAAAATGGAAGCAAAAGACGGATTTTGGTAAGAACTTACCTGTAAAATCCTTTTCAGCGAAGGAAGGAAGAGAGACACACTAGTCATTACTAGTGGGTAGGCGGAGCCCAGATAGGATTGACACCTCAGATTAAAAAGAGTGTTGACCGGCCCCTCCAGCTCGGGCTCCTCCTACTCAGCTCTCCAGTCGTACCCAAGCTTAAGGAAGAGCAATATCACCAGCGGAGCAACATAACCCCTTCTGAATGACTTCAGAGAAAAACAAGAATACAGGTTATGCATGCATTTGGCAAAAAATCACACAGTTCCAGGCACTACTCACTGGACCTGATCACTGCGATGAGCTGGCAATGCTGGAACAGAGCCTTAGCGCGCCGACCTCAGCCCAGATAATCGCTATCAGAGAAGGGTCACGCTGCATCTGAAAGCAACAACACACTTCTGCCATGGGAGGGAGCTGTGTCTCTCTTCCTTCCTTCGCTGAAAAGGATTTTACAGGTAAGTTCTTACCAAAATCCGTCTTTCAGCAGCAGATGGAAGGAAGAGAGCCACACTAGTCATTACTAGTGGGACGTCCCAAAGCAGTCCAAAATTAAGGGTGGGAAAACACCAAAACGAGGCAGAATCCCAACAACCTTGATAAATGCGCAATAGGCGCCAAATACAAGTTAACTAGAACTTGAAACTACAGCCGCCTGTAGGACCCTACGTCCTAAGGCCGCATCAGTGGAAGCACTGACGTCCACCTTATAAAAACTTTATAAACGTGTGGACGGAACGCCAGGTCGCCGCTGGCAGAGCTGAG